>JADLZN010000759.1:0-15565 GCA_018155175.1 Sinocyclocheilus anophthalmus | reverse complement strand
TAGCCATGGTAAACCAGCATGAATGTGCAGAAAAACAGATATATCTATTACTGGAAAACAGATCATTTGAACAGGGGTGAGAATTAGGCCAAACAATATAGTATTTATATCTGGCTCACGATATGGTAATATTGCAGTTCTGTCATTTAGTGTGTAATTATTAAAAACTATGATACAATTATTCTTGTCTCCTTAAAAATGTATGAAATGTTTCTTGAGCAACGATTGTCCATATTAGAATGATTTCTGAAGACTGGAGCAATGATGCAAAAAATTCAGCTTTGCATCACAGGAATACATGACATTTTAAAATGTTAAAATAGAAAACAGTGATTTTAAATTGTAATAAAATTTCACAATATTACAGTTTTTTTCTGCATTTCTGATCAAATAAATGCAGCCTTGAGACCCCAAACTTTTGAACGAGAGTATATTTAATATCATTAGCTCATTCTAAGATTCATTCTGGTCGCATTTTAGTTGAATTTCCATCCATCCAATCATATCTTTTTTTTGTCACTTCAGCATTTTCTCTCTCTGCTTTTAAAGGAATTCCATATACTAATACATTACTCGTGGAGTTTCTGACAGCTGAAGTTGATCTGAGTCTTGACCCACCACACCTGTTAATATATTGAGCCCAGAGGCCCTGAGGTGGATACTTTGGCTCAGCTGACCCTCTGTCCAAGCCAGATTGTCCAGCTGTCTGATGGACATGGATGTTCAGCCCTGTTCACACTCCCTCTCCCTCTCCCTCCAGCCTTCTGCTCATGATCAGTGTGGTCGCAGTGCTGACCGTGAGCTCATATCCACTGGGACAGGAGGTGTTCACATGGCTTGATTACTTTATTTGAACAAAACAGTCAGATTCCTTCCAAATCAGCAAACCTCCTGCCTGGGCACACAGTGCCTAGGATCGCTGACAAATCTGCTTTTTATTGTTTCATGCTGTCTTTGTTTTCATCCTTCAAAACATATTGCAGTCCAGGTTTTTGGTTACATGTTTTTACTAATTTGCTGACAGTGCATTTGCTCAAACTCAAACACTCAGCATTAGGTGTAGCGGATCATTAGTAATGGGTTTGGGAGAGAAAATCTGGTTTAGCTGGTGCGTGACACTGTGTGAGCTTCAGTTTGTAGGCGGCAGTATCTGTTCAGTCGCTAGCTGGTTTCAAAACCATTTGTTTATGATGCATTTTTGCTATTCGCAATTCAGAAGCGAGATCGCGCTCACGTGGAGGAGCTTCAGCACGAGCAACATGAAAGCCCTGTTTAATTATGATAGAGGAGAGAACTAAACATTCAAACATCTGCTTGCACTTTAGGCCTGTGGCTGTTTTAAGCTAAATTTATTTTTTTTTATTTCGATTTTGGCTTCTAAAGATTATACAAAAGAAGACATGAGGTAAAGCTATTAAAAACTAGCTGCGGTTCGTATTGCGCAACTTCTTTCCCTTCACAGCGGTGCGCCTTCGTTCCTCCCTAAAACCCAAACTTAACTTCAGAATCAGCTCAATCGGTGATTGTTTTAAGATTGTGTCTTTACTGTTGCTAAATTGCGGGAAATGTTTGATAATAAAACGTTGAAAGCACAATCCGCACAAGCAGGGCCGTTTCTAGGCATAGGCGAGCTAGGCGGTCGCCTAGGGCGCCACCAGCTGAAGGGGCGCCAATGAGCGCACGTACTGGCACTTTTAGCAGGGTTGTGATAAAGTGTGGCATGGTCACCCTGAAATATGACTGCCGCCCCCACTGGTTCCCCCAACATTATTGGGCTAGAGTAATGTCAATCTGACGATGCATGTATGCCACTAGATCAGAGTGCTGTCAAATGCTGCCTGATTGTTGCATTTAAAGTTTGCATTTGGAGCACTCAACAACGCCATTAGAACAGTGGGCTCTGTCAGTGCTTTGGCAAGGTAACACTTTTTTTTGCCATGCAATAAAGCTAAGTTCAAAGGCCAATTTAAAATATTGGTACAGTAAATAAAGTGCACAAATCAGTATTTTGTTTAGGCAGTATTTGTTGACTTTTGTGGCAGATTTGTCCAAAAGTGTGTGTTTTTTGCGCCAATGCATTGTTAAAAGATCAGCGTGTCGGTTTTTTAAAATTAATTTTGTTTTTTTCCCCATATATAATTTAACATCAATAAAAAATATTGTATAGTAAAAGTCACTAATTCACGAGATCAATACATCCTTTATTAGACCGCTTTGTCGAGTTGCATCCTTACGGAGGTGTCGAAATGCTGAATCAATTCATTCACTTTCAACAGCGCTTAATGGGAGCAGCGTCATAGAGGGCAGAGCATCACGTTATTTAAAGGGGACGTTAAAGTTAACGAGTAGCAAATGATTAAGTAGCTGCATTGGTTACTTTTATGCCAATAATAAAGCTTTATATGTAGTTTGGGGTAACAAAGGGTTTATAGGTTTGACTGAAATAATAATGCAATAACTGACGCTTTAAAATCAACAACCCCTCCCCCCCCCCCCCAAATTGGAACACAAAAAACAGATAAAGACAAAAAAGTAGTACATATATAATTTGGGGGGGGGGCAATAGGGATTTAGCCTAGGGCGTCAAATTGGCTAGAAACGGCCCTGCGCACAAGATACGCTGTTCCTCAGGCTGAAATGTGTGTGCGCGGCGCGCTCCAAAACGGACAAACAAATTACACTTTGAGCTTCGGGCGTGTCCAATCGAGCAAATACACACAAAATATGTCCAAATGGCCGGCTTAGAGAGTATTTACTTAAACACAGTTTGTCTTAAGTAGAGGAGAACAGTTGGGAGAAAATCCGATGTGTGTCAATATTTTGTCTTAAAGTGACAGACTGGCGCTTGGGCCATCAAAATGCAAATCTGCTCTTAATCGGAATAACGTTATAGCTTTAATAGGCATTAATCTATCAATACATACACTGAAAACTATGCAGTATTCATTTACATTTGATTACTTTTAGATTTCCTTTGTAGGCTATTACTTACCTGAATGCTAGTAGAACTTCATGGAAAAATGACAGCACTGTTTATTTAATTTAATTTGTGTATTTGTTTTATTGTATTTGTCAGTTTGTTTTACTTTGTTTCTTTGTTCATGTTCTTACGGCATCTTATCTTATGTATAAAACACGGGTGCATTTACAAATTGATGTTTTATTTTCATTTCATTAAATGTTTATTTTACATTTCAGTATATAAAGCAATGTTAATTAAGCTCTTAATTTGTCCATATATATATATATATTATATATTATATATATAAAACAAAAGGTTCCGATAAGAATACAGTTAAAGTACCGAATCGATAAGCAGTATCGGTAAGAGTAATCCCGTTAAAACCTTAACGATGTCCATCCCTAGCTGTGAGTGATGTTATATAAATGCATCATCATTCACTCATAATTACAAATTAAGGTTTTAATGTGATTTAAACTTTAAAAGTGCATTAAAATAGAAACAACACAAAGTTCTTCAACATGAAATGTAGTAACTGTCATTTCCCCAGATAATTGTTTCATATTTGAAACATTTAGGTGAAGGTTGCAGGGCTGCGGGACACTGCGGGGGAAGGATTCATTCCTACAACTTATTAATTTGTGGCCACTGTCCATGTTTCATTAATTTTGTTCCTGAAATAACCCATGATTTAACTAAAATGAAGAAAACAAATTAATAAATCGAACGAATTCTAAATTCATGGCCACGAAATCTTTAATTTCCCACCCGCATGTTTACCACAGTAAGAGATGTGAAAACAGTGATGATAAGTGAATGACAATAAAATAAACCTGCGAGGGTTAGACGGTGAGGATTTAGGAAAAGAAACAATGCCTAAATATTATGGAATTTGGAAATTCGTGACCAAGAACAAAGCCACATAAATGTAGGCTATATGGGCTCAAACGGCATCCAAAAGCATGGTCGCGATGTAAGATTTTCCAGTTAACCAAATATTCCTCTAATAAACCAAGCTTTTATACCACACTTGTCATAAACAGAGCTTATATTTTGTAAATAAATAATTGCTGGATTCAAAAAAGCAATTAAATAGCGCTGTGACCAACACTGACTATACGTTTTCCCGGAGCATTCAAAGATGTCACTAAACGGTGATGCCACAAATAGAGCATCGTTCACAAGTTTCTGCAGGACCTAACTAACCTAGGCACAGGTTTTCAAGCCCTGGGACAAATGGATTTAATGATTTTTTTTTTTTTTTTTTTGGATGCTTAAGGAAAATGTATAGCCATGTAAGTTAATAGGCCTAAAAAAAAAAAAAATTGTTTTCATTAAAAAAAAAAAAGTGAAATATATCTGGCTTAAATAATTAAGCTAACATATTTAAAACAGAAGTGTGGCGCGGCGCTCCATAAACAAGTTCACGAAAGGAAACAGCCCTCTACGAACAGCTTGGCAATTGAATCGCCATTGGCTAATACATTTTTTTTTGTTTACTCGCCAGACTGATAAATATATACATACATAAACACACCACAAAACAACCCATATACACACACACACACCCATATACACACACATATAAACCCACACACACACACACACATATATATATATACAGTATATATATATGTGTTTGTTTGTGAAAGGGCACAGTTTTATAAATATCTGAAAGTACACTCTTAACATCAGTCAGTCAAGCATTATAATATGATAATCAATGTTATTTAATGATAGACCTTTTGTAATTAGAATTAAAACTTGAAAACCATGTATGAATGCATATTAGTAAATTTAACTGAACTTCGGACTGGTGATGGTGCTTTTTTGGTCATTCAGTGTTCCTGTAAAAAAAAAAAAAAAAAAAATTGGGGGAAAAAAAGCTATAAAATATGATTATATAAAATGATGAATCTACAATATAAAACGCACCAAGGATTAATGAGCTGCTGGATTCATGAGTATTAATCAGGTTGTGTGCGTTCGCTCGAACTGATTTGCTGAAATCAAAACGGGGACGATAATAGGTGAGCGCCAGCCAATGAGATTGCCGTTTGCGCATTAGTTCCGCCCACTACCGGAGAAAGCGGTAGTTCTTAAAAGCGGAAGAATTCCAAAGGAACTCCGTTATTTTGACAGGAAAATACAACAAAGAATATAGTTTACATGTAGCGCGCATAGGTAGCTCGTCAATTCTCTCTCTCCCTCTCTCGCTGCGTATGTGTGAAACAACGCGACCGGCGAGTCATGCGCCGTCACACAGATTTTTACAGTACAGGTGCGTTGCACATCCATTGAGATAAACTGAAAAACAGCACAGATCGCTTGGCGGAGAGTGAAACTCTGAAGCACTCAGTCAAGTGTGTTCGGCGAGTGAAAATATATCTGTGCTAAACTTATACTTAGCCTCCAACTCACAAACTGGCGAGTAAAATATGAGAATTTATTAGCAATTGGCTAATAATAGACATCATTTAGTCGCCCAGAGTGAAGATTTAGTCGCATATGCGAGTGATTTACTCGCAATGTAGAGGGTTGGGAAAGGATGACAACGCGCATTCTGTTTGTTTGCTTTTTTTAACAAAAGCACAAATCTGTTATTGTGAGTGTGCAAAAATAAAAGTAAACACTTTTGCAGATTATATATCTTACTCCAAAAATTTAGTTTTTTATGTTTCAGCTGTTCGATCGCACCGGCGCCTCGCGCACGCACACACCCCACATATTCTAGCAATTCAAACTTGCATCGCAGTCTGTTCATTATCAAAATAAAATACAGTCAACCAAACATATAAAAGGTTACACTGGTCAGTTTAAATAGACCGTAGTATACCGGTCCACTCTGCTGTTATGCCAAGGACTTTTTTGCTCATGTGAAGAGGATGATCTTTTCAGTCTATATGCGAATGCGTGTAAAGTACAAGCATAGTTTACATTATAAATAATAGTTTAACATTCAAATACATTGCGAATATGGAAACATTTGGATTTGTGCCGAATGAGACGCGAGTAATAACCTCCAAATACATCTAGCCAAACCCGCGCTCGCTCCGTCTCGTATGCACGCAAGCATGCACTGTCACGATCTAATGCACTGTAAATGCCGGATTTTTAAAAACAAATAGGCCTACCGCAATGCAAAAATTTTAAATCTGACATTTTCCGGAACAGGATCCAGCAGGGTCAAATTAAGTACTGGTCATAATACTCGCATGATAATGTTTGATGTTAGCAACAGTGTGTTTTGCTGCAGCAGCGCCGATGGAAGCGGTTCACTGACTGCGTAGCACAGCCACACACGCCACAGTTAAGTTTGGGATAATTTAATTTTAAATGCCATAATGTCAGTTGAAAATATTGCAATAGTGTTTTAAAATACAATAACGAGCACCACGAAACCATTTAAAGAGGCGCGTTCAGCGGTCTCCGTGTCGGGATAGGAAACAGTCAACAAAATAAAATGATCTCAAACGTACAGCGCACTCTCTTCATTTTATCAAATTATCATAATCACATCTATTAATTTTACAATCCTACTACTAGCCTTTTATTTAGACTAAAAACCCCTTTAATTCGGGTGAGGAAGCTGGTGTTTTGAGTGGCATTTGCACATCCTGTAATGCCGGTGACTGCGTGCTGCTGCAATAGACGCATTTTGCTGCATTAAAGTTAATGATTAATCGATTAATTGATCGTTAATTTAAACGACGATCGATCATGGAAATGATCGAAAATTGACATCCCTAGTATAAGGTGTTTCTGTAAAGTGTATTTCCATAGTGCATTGTCCTGTTTCCTGTCCCTTAGTGTTATATTTAATGTAACGTTGAGAAACCTAAAACATAGGCCTACTTTCTTTTATAGATATAAATTGTAGCCTAAAATCTTGACATTGGTTGTCTTGCACTGTTGGATGTTTCCTGTCTAGTGTTGTACAATTTACAGTTAAAAAAACAAAAACATTTGTGTCCAGTGTAAGTAGCTATAGGGTAATGTGAAACTGTCTGGTTTTCACGTCTGATTGTATGCATGTATGTTACGTTTGTATGTATGTTACGTATGTATGTACGTTACGTATGTAAGTATGTATGTGTGGGCTGAGTTTTTTTTTTACCCTGATTATGGACCAGTATTCAATTTTTTTTTCACTCTTTCCTTTTCTTTCTAGATACACCTAGACACTGGAGTGAGTGAGTCACGGAAGAAATCACAATGTGTTCTATTCCGGGACTCCCATCTACGGGTTCAAATGCACCCGTACTCATTACCAGAGTAAACCTGAACCCGGCATGTGTTCTGGTAGAGTTTTGGGGGAATTTTGATCAAGACCGAAAATTTGCTTATCAGCAACTGAAAAAGGAGATTCAATACCCCAGAGAGGGTTTTTGTGAATTGGATGGAAACCCTGGTGACTTGTGCCTCGTGCGAGTGTATGAAACATGGTACAGAGCCTGTATAGTGTCCAGAGATACTGAAGAGTACAGCGTATTTTTAATCGATGAAGGCAGAACGCTGCGTGCCACTGTAAACACTTTAGCATGGGGCAAAAGTGACTTTTTCTATCTTCCCCCTGAAGTTGAATTCTGTGTTCTTGCCAATGTCCTGCCACTGTCTCCTGAAAACAAATGGTCAGCAATGGCCTTAGAGTTCATGAAGACTTTCTGTGGTCGAAGAGTCAATGCCACTGTTCAAGATGTTCTTGTGCCCCATCGAACATTCCTACTTGACATTCCTTGCCTGTCCAGACAGATGTTTGAAATGGGCTTTGCCAAGAAGTTGTATGGTGATCGGTTCAAGGAATTTGTTGCCAGATCTTTGCCAGCCAACAGTGGAACTGGAGAACCTCAGATAATTTCTTCCATTAGGACCAAACCAACTGAGATCATTGAGCAAATAGAGAAACAGCAGGTCTACATGTACCCCGAGCTGCAAACTGATACTGTTGAAACTGTTGTGGTCACAGAAGTAACAAGTCCATTCCGAATATTCTGTCAGCTTAAGGTTTTCTCTCAGGAGCTGAAAAAGTTAACAGAACAGATAACTCAGCATTATGAGGGAAGAGTTGGATGTAATTTTGCAAAACCTGAGAATTTAGGCAGCCCGTGTGCATCAAGAGGAAGTGACGGCAAGTGGTATCGTTCTGTGCTGCAGCAGGTCATGTCTGCCAACAATGTGGTTGAAATTTTGCAGGTGGATTATGGGAAGAAACAGTTTGTTCAAGTTGAGAACATAAGTCCACTTGCCCCAGAATTCTTCAGGATGCCTGTCGTAACGTATGTGTGCTCCCTTCATGGAATAGCCGACAGAGGTATGGGTTGGACAGCTTCACAGATTGATTATCTGAAATCTCTCCTGCTCAACCGCACAGTGATCGCCAAGTTTCAGTATCAGAGCCTTTCTGAAGGTGTCCACTATGTCACGCTTTACGGAGAGGAGAACACAAACATCAACAAACTGTTTGAACTGAAACAGAACTGTTCACTGGATTCTGATATGACCCTTACAGACTTTGCTGTTCAAAAGAGCCCATCGTCTCAAAAGAGCAAGATTTTGGAGACAACTGTGGCTGCACACATTGATGAAACCTACTCTGACCTTAAAGGGAACAAACCGGTCTTTTTCACACAAAGTCTCACACCTAACACATCGCATGGGGCTGTTGTACAGCATGTGGAGAGCCCTGGAAAGTTTTGGATTCAAACTCAGCGATACGCCGATAAATTCAATCAGCTAATGAATGGCCTCGGAAATCTGTACAGTGAGCCAACAAGCACTGATGGATTGATAAGAAAGCCTGTTGTTGGTCTCCTCTGTGCAGCTAAAGCCCAAGATGGTGTGTTCTATAGAGCAGCTATCTATAAGGTAGTTGACAAGAAAGCAGAAGTTTACTTCCTCGACTATGGCAACACAGAACTTGTTGATTGTTTCGATCTCCGACAGTTGCCTCTGAGATTTCAGCAGTTGCCTGCTGTGGCAGTAAAGTGCTCCCTCTATGGCATTACATCCAGACTGAAACATTGGGATGAGAGGGCTACATTGTTCTTTTCGAAACTCATCGAGGACAGAGTACTTGATTTGCATGTAAAAGAAAAGCATCATGACACTCACATGGTTCAGTTAGTGGATTCGAGTTTAGATGGAGAAAATGATGTGAGCAAGTTGTTGTGCAATGCAGATTTTGCAGACAGTGAAAAGAGCTTTGTGGATAATTCTGCCACAAGACCCTGTGGTTTAAAAACAACACACACCTCTGGTGTATTCTTGGCAGGAGCTCGGCCTCAAATGCCTTCCAGTTCTTCTGCCATAATGGACAGTGCATCTGCTTTCAAGGAATACTTGTTTCCCATTGGAAGCTCACTGGAGGTAACTGTATCCTACATTGAGAGTCCAAATGACTTCTGGTGTCAAAAAGCCAGAAATGCAGCATGTTTAGAAGTGCTAATGCAAGACATTCAGCGTTTCTATGCTCATAGTGAATTTCAGCCACCTTTGGAAGCTGCTTGTGTTGCCCGTCATCCTGAAACTGGGATATGGTACAGAGCCTTGGTCATTCAAAAGCACCAAACATCTCATGTTGATGTCTTGTTCATTGACTACGGACAGACAAAGAAGGTTGCTGTTGAAGATCTTCGAAAGATCACTCCAGCATTCTTGAAGATGAAAGGACAAGCCTTTCGATGCAGTTTGTATAACCTGATCCACCCAGTATCTCACTCCGCTTTAGACTGGAGCCCTGAAGCCACAGTGCAGTTTCAAGAGTTTGTTGACACAGCAGGGTGCATGAATGTGCCCCTAAAATGCACCATATTTGCTGTAATGTATGACTCCCAGAAAGTTGTGTTCAATGTGGTGGACTTGGAGACCCCATTCCAAAGCATTTGCAATCTCCTTGTCCAAAGACGTCTAGCTGATCGTGCACCCTCTAAGAAAGCTCCTCTTCCACCCTTTCGCCTGGACACCTACTATTACTCCACACATGGAGTCAAGACTGGATGTGAAGAGGAAGTGAGTATCACCTGTGTGAAAAGTGTCACTCAGTTCTTTTGCCATCTTGCCAGGAATTCAGAGGAGATTGAGAAACTTTCAAACAAGGTAAACTCCCTATGCCGTCAGCTAGAGGCAACCAAGTGTCCTCAGACTTTTGGAACAGTTTGCTTTGCAAAATACACAGATGGACTTTGGTACAGAGGCCAAATAAAGTCTACAAAACCGTCAGTTGTGGTCAATTTTGTGGATTATGGTGACACATTGGAAGTTGACAAGTCAGACTTGCTTCCAGTTCCAATTGAAGCAGGAGAGATTATGTCCGTCCCAGTGCAGGCAATTGAATGTGGGCTCTCAGATATGCCTGAAGATGTGCCATGTGAAGTGGGAAATTGGTTTCAGAATTTTGCGGACAGTCATTGTTTCACTGCTTTGATCGTGGCAAAAGACCCAGGAGGAAAGCTTTTGGTGGAACTTTATGAGGGAAAAACTCAAGTGAATGCACTGATCAGACAGAAGTTTCGCAATGAAATCCATAGAAATGAAACGAGCGCATTCAAAGGATGTAGTTCAACGAACGGAAGTGCACAAAGTGGGGCAACCCATATGAAGGAAAGTTCCAGTGGTCTAAAGCGAGATTTCATGGATCAAGTTCCACAGTCCCATGAAAGTTATGCAGCACAAGGTAATGTCGAATCAAAACAGCCACGGAGCAAGTGGGGATTCCATACAAATGGTGGACTAGAACCAACAAGAGATTTTGGGACTTTGCATAATTCCCAGAAACGGCTTGAACCACAAAGAAAGTCCAGTGATAGAGCTGATGTGCGTCACCCTTGTACATCTGACAAAACCGATGGTGTTCAGCTCAAGTCCCAGGCTCTTCTTAACGAATCGGCACTCCCAGTGAAAGTAATAAAACCAGGTCTACAAGCTGAGGTATTCATCTCTCATTGCAATAGCCCTTGTAGCTTCTTTGTTCAGTTTGCAACTGATGAGGATGACATTTATTTGCTTGTGGAGAAATTGAATGCTGACCAGTCAAGGTGCGCCAACATTGGTCCCAGTGATATTCGTGAGGGAGACATGGTTTGTGCAATGTTTCCTGAAGATAACTCCTGGTACCGTGCAGCAGTAAGAAAAAACCTTGATGACACAATCAATGTCGAATTTGTTGACTTTGGAAACACGGCTACAATTTCTGCTTCAAAAATATGTCGTCTTGATCAATCGTTTGCTTCGTTTCCTAGGTACAGCATCCACTGCTCTGTACATAAACTGAATGTTGAGAGTGGAGACCAAGAACTTGCACCCAACTTCAAACGGGTAATTGAACAAAACATTGAAAAGGTCATGTGCACGTTTGTGAAAATGTCAGGCACCATTTGGAAAGTGAAACTTGATGTTAATGGTGTAGTGTTGGGATCCACCTGCAGGGATGACGCTACACCAGCAGCTGAGCTTACGAGCCCAGGTGTCAAGCAGACATCTGAAATCATGGTCTGTACCCATTACAAGAACCCTGACGTATCAGCTGGTCAAATGATCACTGGATACACCTCATTCATTAAGGGTCCTCAGCTCTTCTGGTGCCAGTATGCGGCAACAGACAAACTTCAAGGGATTTCAGACGTGCTACAGAATGCTGGTAATGCATCAGAAGAAACTTTGAGTGAGGAATCTCTGCCAGTTGGAAGTGCTTGCATTGCTCTTTTCACTGAAGATAATTTGTGGTATCGAGCTAAAGTTACATCTAGGGACCCATTTTTTTTTTTTTTTTTTTTTTTTTTTTTTTTTTTTTTTTTTTTTTGTTTTTTTTTTGGGTTTTTTTTTTTTTTTTTTTGAGTAACTTTCCATTACCTTTGTAGACTATGGAAATGAAGCTAAAGTCAATATCGTTGATGTTAAAGCACTTCCACCTGAGCTATCAGACGTTCCCCCTCAGGCATTCGACTGTCAGTTTGAAGGTTTTGATCTTTCCAAGGGTTTCTGGGCTGAAGAGGCAGATGATGTGTTCTTTGAGCTAGTTAATGACAAGCTTTTAAATATCACTGTTGAGAAAATGGGGAGCTCTGAAATGCCACACTTCATCAAGATGGATTGTAACGGTGTTGTCATCAATGATACCATGAGAAGCTATTGGAAAAGTCAAAGTCCTGAAACTCCATCTGTTGAACACTTGAGTGGAGCAAATGTTGTGCCCACCGATGCCTCTGTGGCTGCTGAAGTTTATATTGACTCAGTAGTTATCCATGATTCAGACGCTGACAATGAAACCTGCACCTCACTTCTCGAAATACAGCATTCTGAACAAGAGCAGCTTGATTTACTGACAAGTACAAAAGTCGGAAATGAAGGTCAGGATGAGCCACTCGAGATGATTACTGAAGATGTTGCCTCGCCTGAAGCAGTGAGTATAGTTCCCTCTGATTCACAAGAGGACCTTGAAACCATATGTGTCATGGAAGGTGCTTCAGCTTTCACAAGTCCATCAGACACAACAAACCAGCATGCTTTTGCTAAAGAGACAGACACAACTCCTTTTCCTGTAGTTTTGCCACAGCACTCCAAGGGAGCTACAGCTAGTATTTCCTCAGAGAATATAGATAGCTTCTTGATGAATAACACTGATTCTCAGTTATGCATTGTTGAGGGACCAGAGTCACCATCATTTGAGATCATTCAATCAGGTAAGCCTGAATTTTGACTTTTGTAGTACAACTTTTAGAGATGGTGTTAACTATATGCAAGAGGTCTCCCTTCTTTCCTTTTATTTTATTGTTGTTATTTTTTTTTTTCTTCAAATTTTTAAAGACTTGGGCTATTTAATGCGAGCTACAGAGAAAAAGCCTGCTGGGTCAGAATGTGTGATATGGTCTCACGTAAGAAGAAATTGGTGCAGAGCACAAATTTTAAAAAGTTCTGAAGATGCTGCATTGGTGAGTATTTATTTATTTCTCTTCTCAATTACACTTTTTTTTATTTTTTTTTTTTATATAAAGACGTGCATTTGTTTTTCTGTTAAAGAAAACCGAGGCCCGTTCTTCGTACGTCGCTAACTCAGTTAACTGTATTTGATTGTTGACGATTTGGCATGATCTTGTATTGTTTGGTTCTTCGAAGCTCATCCTGGATTTGCTGTCATAGCAACAGGTCCGTAACTTAACCGCTCGGGAACAGGCTTATTTCATGTAAACCGGATTAGATGGCATCTTTTTAAGCAGAATTGATACTTAAAATCTGTGCGCTACCACTGCGACTTTATTTCAAGAGTACCTTACTAATCCAGGGACAATAATTTAAAAAATAATAATTTAAAAATAATTTAAAGTTAATATAATAATGTTGTGTAGTCTTTAATACTATAGACACAGCCAGTTTTACCCACTGAAAGATTTATTCGTCATAAAATTATTACTTCATAATTGTAAACGAGTCTTACACACATGCTATACAGATAACGTAGAGTTGTGCATTAATTTGAGTGGAGGCAGCTATTATGGGAGTGGTTTGATGGAGCACAGGAGATGCAGATAACATGATCTTGACCCTTAAGAAACTTTAATTAATGCTGTCACGTAACAAATCTGTTCAAATATAAAATTAAATTAATTAATTACTACATTGAAATAAAAATGTAAAGCCTGTACAAATACTAGAAATGATGAATATAAATAATTGGGAATCATGTAAAAAAAAAAAAATTAATAACAGTGCACATTTCATTTTTCTATTATACCATTCATGTAGTTTTGTTTGATTGGCTGTTTCCTTATAAAGGTTCAGGAATTTGTCAAGTTTTTCGTTAGGTGTCTTTTTTAATGATATGATGTCATTACGTTGCCGTCTCGCCGCCAGCCAATCGCTGCATTGCTGATCGTGGTTTCAAGTATCGATACATCTGCCCTTTTCGGGGAACACGAGAACGTGCAGTAATCCTAGACAACTTAATCCAGATATTTTAATCTAATACGCAAATTTGTTTGAAGAACCACATTAGCCAGAGATCAGTTATCAGGATTAGAAGATCTGGAATCTTTCAAATCATCTCCGATGTAATAAGCGACGTACGAAAAACGGGCCCCAGGTTTTGTTTTGTTTAACTTCAGATTCATCTTCAGACTCCTGTGTTGTTGTTGTTGTTGTTTTTTCCAAGGTGTTGCTTGTGGAACATGATTCTGAGGTGGTAGTAGATCCTCTCAACGTCTTTGAAATTCTGCCAGACAAGCTATTGCAGGTGTGGCATGCTGGAATCAATTTTTGTTTATAATTATAATCTGAAAGCGTTTTTTACTCATCCAGTGTTTTAATTCCAGACTTCATGCATTGAAGCTGTAATTCCAAGTGGTAAGTATTATATTTTGTTATATTTTAAAGAAAAATGTCAGTGATGCAGTCCTACTTGGTTATTTTACCCCACCCGTGCCTTAGAATGCCACAGGCTTTTTTTCCTCTGTTTTCTTTGTTTCTGATCACATTTTTCACCTGAAATAATCATTTAAGATCCTTAAACATGTTAAATGTTTTGTAGATGAAGTAACCAAGGAGAGAAACACTGCATTGAAGAATAGTCCTTCAAAGGTAAATGGATGTTTAACTGTGGTATGCAAAATGTTTTCAGCCGTTGAGAATAGAGCGTGTAACAACCAATTCTACCTCTAATCACATCAGGTGGAAGAAACAGAATATGAAAATGTTGTCACCACAGAGTCAGAAGAACCAAATGGTAAGTAATACAAAATTACTGCATCACATACTGCCAAGGTAGAGGACAAAATGCATACACTTTATACACATTAAAATATGCTATGGTGTTATTAATTGGTGGCAAAGTAGTATATAAATCATAAGTACAAAATTTTTCAAAATTGCGTTTTTAATATGTAAAGGTGAAGAGAAACAAATTGACCAAATGGATCCAGGTGATGAACATGCAGACCAGGTACACTTTGATGCTGTTGTACCAAGCAAATACAAATACAGTTGACCGATAGGAATCACATAGCCCAGTGTCTCAACATGTGTTTTACTTGCAGCCTCAAGTCTCAGGTTTTGTGTCCTGCTCCGCTGTTGAAGACTCTGAGGGTGAGCGAGCTTAGTTGATTTACCTACTTTTTAAAAAAGTATTGGGACCTCAATTATAAATGGTGTGTAGTGCCCTTATTCTACGAATGTACTGTATAATGTCTGTGTGAAATGATTATCTTAAATCTATTGAATCTGCATTTGAATGAATATCTATTTTCAGACCGAATGAAATCAAGTCCATGTGAAAGAATATGCATACACAATGTGCGGTTGGCTAGACTTATTTTCAAACAAAAACTGAAGTGTGTAATTCCATCAGGGTTATAAAAAAAAACAAATGTTGTCCTGCTTTATCTTCGTCCTCAATGCAAATGACAGGGCTGTATTATTTGTTTAGTTGTAGATACTCTGGGGGAAGGTGCACAAGTGCACGATCTTGTTCAAGTACTGAGTGTAAGTACATATATAAGACTGTTGAGATGAGATTTACAACTACTTAATCTTATTAACCCACTCCTTCAACTTATTTGTACTTCAGCCTGAACAGGTAGAAAGCAAGGATCCACAAGAGGATTTAAATACTTCATC
>JADLZN010000758.1:560000-721566 GCA_018155175.1 Sinocyclocheilus anophthalmus | reverse complement strand
AGCTGATGACTAACCTGAGGAGCACTCACCCTCACTTTGTGCGCTGCTTGATTCCTAATGAATCCAAGACTCCAGGTAATCTTGATCCTTGAAGACTCTAATGCATCACAGTTTTGAAAAAATATCTGGAACCTTAAGAACATTTGCATTTCAGGTCTGATGGAGAACTTCTTGGTTATCCACCAGCTCAGGTGTAATGGTGTGCTGGAGGGTATCAGAATCTGCAGGAAGGGTTTCCCCAGCAGAATCCACTACGGTGACTTCAAGCAGAGGTAAAGACATTTTTTTGTAACTTCTTACTTAGAGATGATGTATCACCTAATCTTCACTTTCTTACATATTTCACAAGAATACTACTCTCCCCTAAATGTCTTCTAGATACAAAGTATTAAACGCTAGTGTCATCCCTGAGGGACAGTTCATTGACAACAAAAAGGCTTCAGAGAAACTCTTGGGCTCTATTGATGTTGACCACACCCAATACAAATTTGGGCACACCAAGGTGAGCTACTCAGCAAATACACCATGTGGACAAAACTATTTCAACTCTTTCCTTCTCATTTTTGACTCTGCTACAACACAATGACATTGTAGAGAATTCAGTCCTTCCAATCGTCCTGCAACAGTCTGAGGAAGGAAGGCCTGAAGCTTTTGAATAGGCGTTCAAGTCTAGGCTTTGTGCCAGTCAAGTTATTCCACACCAGATTACACAAAAAATTCCTATATGGACCCCACTTTGTGTGCTGGACACTGTCATGCCTCCTCAAACTGTTACATCAAAAAAGAAAGGACGGAATTCTCTCAAATGCCATTCTATACTATAGTATAGAACATAATAGATTTTACTCCGACGAGTTTGTTCCATACTCCACGTGTGATACCTCATCAAAACTATGTTTTAGCCAGCAGCGCGGAGAGCCGCGTCGAACGTGCCGCGGCTGGCCGGTAATAAAAACACAAGCAGAGCGGCCGCATCAGCCTCGGTTCCCGTTGAGTCTAACGCGCCACAGAGTGTGCAGGAGGCGCCGATCAGCTCTAACATCACACTGATCTGCTGTCCATCTATTCATCATATCATCAAGCAAAACATACATGACAAATAGAGAATTTTTCATTGTTTCTTGAAACATCATAGCATTTCCACACCAGCGATGACATGACTTTGGCGCCAAATCATTTATGTCCCCACACATCATGTACATCCTCACGCGTTGACGTCCTCAAATCGCGATCGGTTCGTGAGATCGGCCAAATAGTGAGTACCGATCGAGTCATGAAATATGATTATCGGAAGCTCCCTATTAGTGTTTCACGGTACCAAATTCAGTATTCGGTACCAATACCATGCAACCACGGTTTCTCCGGTACCATTCGGTAACCAAAGCAAAACCAAAACATGCTATTTAAAAATGGACTACTTTTCATTTAATCCAACATGGGTCAATTTAATTTTAAAGGCTTTTGAAAACCTAGAGCTATCAGCCAGAATAACAACTAAGTTACACTAAAAAAATACAAAGAACCAGACCTTCTGACTGATATTCACAATTTATTTAAAAGCCTCTGGTGTGTAAAAATCGTAAATAGCCAGCATGTCTCCGTTTTTTTTATCCTATAAAAGTTATAGACCATTAATAGTTATAAGAAACTTCATTCATATGCTCTTATATTTAGCATTGCCGCACTTAGCTAACGATTACCTACGCTAATAACAGCTTCATTTAATCTGACATTCAATTAATATTTGACTAATATCATTTCCCCCACGGTGCGCTCTATTTTGTTGCGGCATATATAAATGCAACTTATTTTTCTGCCAGCAGGAGGCGCTGGAGAGCGCAGAGATCAGTGTCCCCAGTAACGCTGTACACAAAGCTCGATCAGCATGATCGCTTCAAAATACAGTGATATAAAACAAAAAACCCCCACCGGTTCGACTTTGACACGTGCGTGCTCATGTTTTTTCAACGAAGTCAAAGCCTTTTGGAAAATCTATTTGTGGCGGTCAGTTTTAATACTGTGGTGGGCGCCACAAATAAATCAATGTATGGGAAACACAAATATTAAAAATTAAAATGAAACTTACCTGCTTTTACTCTTTCATTTGATCTGGGTGTCTTTAATGTATTTTGTTAGTTTGGTGTGTTTCCTTGTTTTGATGTCGCCACGTCTCAGTGCTTTTATGAAGAGAGCGCATCTGCGCACCCTTCGGATAGCGCATCAAGAACCAGGTTGACCGGGTACTCCGTACCACCGGTACTTAAAAAAACCTGGTTCCGTAACGTTTTCATTTTTTTAGTACCGACTTTAGTACCGGGTCTTTTGACAACACTAATCCCTATTAATAAGTATTATTAATATAGGACTATTAACTTTATTTATCCCACAGGGGAAACTATTAATAATGAGGAAAATAAACTGAACTATCATTGTAATCAGCTGTCATTCAAACATATTCATTTTAATAATTTTTATAATAATTCATATGAGTTTACATGTGGCCTGAGAAAATCATGTCTATTATTTTGGTTTGTGAGATCGGAGATCGCGCTGCGCACACATACAAACATTCAGGAGGACACAAAATTGTTCTGACTTTTATTAATAAAATAGCTTAGATATTGAATTGCTACATATTCATCAGCAAGGAAAGGGTAAAAATCATTGTTTACGTAACTAAACTCACATGTTTGTAAAGAGATGCGTGACGCATACACACAACACACACAACACACACACAACCACACACACACACACACACACTTTTCCTCCTCCCCCTCTCTCGAATATAATTCAGTAGCTCAATGTTATAATTAATTAATTCAAATAAATGTGATCTTACCACACTATTTCATCTGTCTGATCTGAAGTGGGCAGAATACTGAGCGAGCATAGCTCTCGTCAGACTTGCCTGCATGGCATGCATTAAAATAGTTTCAAGCCAGTGTATTCCGCTCTTTAGCAGCTGCTTTTTACGGCAACATTTCCATGACACCTGGTCATTCTTGGTGTACCCAAAATGGTCCCACACTATCGGCTTCAGTCATTTCTCTGGTGGAAATAAAGGATCGCTGTTTGGTTCCTCTGTCAAACTTAATTCTAGTGTGTGTAGTAGCCTCCGTGTCTCTGATAAGCACAGCATTTTAAGCTGGTGGACTGCTAGTGTAACTTTAGCGCCTTTCGCACCGCAGGAACCTTTTCATAGTACCAAAACTAATTGTGGAACTACCCACCTTTCGGCGTGTTCGCACCGCCGGAACAGGGAGCGATTTTAGTACCGGACTGCCCTTTTCGAGAACCAAATTAGCTCCTACACCGGAGCAGGGTATAACTGGCACAACTGGTACTAATCGACGCAATGTAGACATGGATGCCAACCGCGTATGAAAACGCGTCCCGATTTTAAAAACGCTGTGTACACATACTGTTAAACATGTGTTCCAACCTTATTGGCTCAAGTATGGAAGAACAAGCGATAGATGGAGCGGATGCTGAGTGCAAGACCATCATTGTAGCAAAATTGTAGCACGGCCAGTTGGTGTTGGAGCCTCCTTTCAGTTCTTTCAAAGCGCTTTACAACCGCTACCTTCGAAAAAAAAAGAAAAAGTTCCATGTCTATTATTGTGAAACCCGCGAGACAAAAACACAGCTCCGATCACAGCAACCTCCATCCTCCTGTTGTTTCCGTTGTTGAACGCCGCACACAAATGACATAACTGTCGACCGGCTTACGTAATTTCCTAGTACACACTGTCGTGTGAATGCAACCCTTTAATGGGAACTGGGAAATAGTTTGCGCAAAATCGTCCAAGTACTTTAGTACTGTACATTTAGTTCTGGAACTAAGCGTGCGAAAGGCCCTTTTGTCTTTCGTTTGGCGCACGTTCAACTGGCCGTTCTATAACAGAAACACTCGTGTACGACCGTTACGATTCTTTAACCGGACATGTTTAATGCGCGTTCATTATGAACCGGTTTAATCCGCTGCATCCCTAACTCCGATTGGATCCGTCTGAAAGAAAAAAGTCATATACACCTAGGATGCCTCGGGGTCCTAAAACATCATGAATAATTTTCATTTTTGGGTGAACTAACCCTTTTTTACACAATATCTGAATCCCATATCACCTTAGTCTAAAACAAATACTGGGATTATCAATCAAGTTATTTGTGAGAAAAATGTGGGAGAAGTCAGAAGACATCAGATAAACTACCTTTTGAAAATGCCTGAATATATGATAACATGGAAAGCACTTATACCAACAATCAATGTGCCATTAGCAACATTCCACATGATTAAAGCACAATGCTAAAACTGTGGCAGTATAAAGTACTAAAACTTTGTAACTTACCAGGACCGGTGTTTACGGCACACTCCATTTCAAAAACTGATTTAACTGAATCCCAGTCTTAATTTTTGCGATTATTTCTGTAGTCTTTGCTCTGTAAATCGGACACGAAATGCGTTAACCCAGTTTTCACTCTGAAATTGAAAACAAATACATATAAATTCAGCAAAACAACCAAAAACACCAGACAAATACAAAAAAGGATGGTGGTGATGAAACTTTTTATGCAAACATTTTGTTTTCTGTGATGCACTGTTGTTGTGAATTTTGCTTATGACACCAAAGCAGTGAGATTCTGCAACACTGATTTGTCATAGTCTTGTATGCATCAGTTTGAATGGGCAGAAAAGAAATCAAATCAAATCCCCATATGCCATTGTTTTCCAGCACGTGTTTTTTGAAGTGCGTTTATGACATTATCCCTCTATGGAGTTATACAGCTCTTACAGTAAATTATTTTTAGTAAAGAAAACATAACATGTATTAAAACACAATTAAAATAAGAGATATTTTTGATATATAGAAGCTTTGCTTATAAAAAAAATTTGCAAAGCAGCCAGTAAAAATATTTTGCGTACAAATCTGAATGACTGGGCCAAAAAACCTTAATGTTGAGCCTTGAAAATAATAAAAATACTTATAATGCGTCTTATATAAAGACATGAAAGGATGTTTTATGGGCTTGTTACATAATATCTGACCCACTTGGCTGAGCTTTTTTGCACTCAATCAGCAGAGCTGTTGCATAATAACGTCAGCCTGGCAAATTGATGTGAACTTCTGATTTCGACACAATTAAAAAAAAAAGATAACTTCAACCAGTGAATCAGGCCTGATTATTATATATTTTTTGATGCTGCAGTAGGACACTGAATCAGCGTGACTATGATAGTGGCTCTTAATGTGTCCCAAATTAAGTACAGTTTAAATGGCAGAGATTCTATTGAACGATTACTGGAGTTTCTCTACTTTCAGAACTGGTCATATGTAAACTGAACTGATTAAATGCATCCCTCAACTCAAGGTCTTCTTATCACTTTCAGTCATTCATACAAATTACCCCTAAGCATTACACAAATGTATTACTAGGTATCACCATTTTTTTTTAATCAGTTTTCCCCAAAATAACATGGATACTACAGTTACGTTACAGTAAAATTCAATGGGAATATAGATATATATATATACACCCATCATTTATTCATTTATCAGATGCTTTTATCCAAAGGGACTTACAATTGGGGTTACATAAAGCGATTCTTCTTAAAGAGGCAAACATACAGGAAGTGCTTGTAATACCAAGTTTCTGGACATTGTTCAAATAAGTACAAGCTATAAAGAGAAGGAATAAATAAAGAGAGATATTTTTTTTTAATTTTTTTAGTAGCTTCGAAAGAGATGAGTTTTCATCTGTCGCTTGAAAATTGTCAGGGATTCAGCTTTCCGGATAGGGGTGGGAAGATCGTTCCCCCAGCCATATATACATATATATAAAATCTACCTAGATTTGTTTGACTATGATGGCTAGAAGTACATGCCCCAATATGTACACAACTAAGTTATGATTATCATAAGTGATTATCCTAAGTGGGCTACTGTACCACACCCAAATACTAATCCTAACAAAAATTTACCATGGTAACCAATTTGGCCCCAAAAGTCTACTACGGTTTAAAAAACTTGACGCTTAAATTGTGAACTGTGTAAAATGTTTGTCTTGTTTGTTGACTCTAGTGGTTACCAAGTTAATTATTACGTTAACCTGTTGTAAGCATACAACCGACGACAACCAGCACCAATTTAGGAAAAAATGTAACCCAGTCAGTGCAGTTTATGCTAACGGCCACTCAGGCCAAGCATACATAAGTACAACCATAAGAATATTACTACATTACATGGATGTAAGATGCAGTTGAGCAAACCGGCTAGCACGGTTAAGAGCGCGCACGAGACAACTCGTGTGATTGTTTTATTTTTATGCACCTCATGGAGAGACAACATCTTTTTGTGAACGTTTCATTTTCATTACAATATGACCATGCTTACCGTTAATATAAGCACATATGGTACTGCATTACATGTTTGTACGTTGTTTCATTCAGAAGACAGAATGGAGACGCACTCCCGCGCAGCTAACTCAACACGCGCATCCCACAAAGGCTAACTCTACAAGCGTGCTCTGCAACTGCACTGCCTGCTCATAAACAGGTACAATATAATCAATCCGTTTGGTGTGATAATATTAAATTATGTGGGCGTAGAAAGTGATAACGCATTATAAA
Source organism: Sinocyclocheilus anophthalmus (assembly GCA_018155175.1). Taxonomy (NCBI): domain Eukaryota; kingdom Metazoa; phylum Chordata; class Actinopteri; order Cypriniformes; family Cyprinidae; genus Sinocyclocheilus; species Sinocyclocheilus anophthalmus. Next base: position 714,935 of record JADLZN010000758.1, on the reverse strand, counting down.
CACGGTTGGATACGCGTCTCACGGATCACGCGGACAAAGACTCGTTAGCTTGTATTAGCTTAGCATCCTACTCGCAACAGGCTTTACAGCAAACAAACCGCGCTTGTCTGTTATACCCGCCTACAGCTCGGTAATTCCCGTCGTATTCTTAAATCAAGCCGCCACAATTCTTGAGAAATATTTCACCCACATATACTCACTTGTGTTGTGGACTTCTTGCTTCGTATCAGTTACGAAGCCTCGGGACAGTTGGTCGCCATGACATTCAGAGCACAGTCAGTCCGCCAGTATCCCAGAAACACATGAAACAGGACCCCGAGACTTCTTCGCTCGCCTGTCTCTGTAAAAAACAGAGCGGCATCTAGTGTCATTTTACTGAAGTCACATTAACAGCTTCTCTAAAGATTTGACAAAAGCTACAATACCATTGCAAAATATATTAGGCTTAGGCTAATATAAAAGTTCGTTATATTTAAACTTTTTCGAGCCATGGATAGATAGATAGATACTGTGGGGTTAGACAGATGGATAGATATTCTAAATTTACAGTTAAACATTCACCTTTTCATGCACATATTATTTACATTAATAGATTTTTACATTTTGTGGCAGTAAATAGCCTACATTTTTAAGTATTTGTTTTCCATGTAAATCAAACCTGGCAAAATATTATACCAGTTGAGCTACTGAAGCTGTATTATGACTGTAATAGCCTACATGAAAGACCAAGTCAATGCAGTAAAGGTGTTAGTAATTTAGCTAGCTCTTACTTTGGTTCACAATTCAAAAGTTTATTACTGGGTCTGAAGATGTTGCAGTAGCTAATTCAGTAAGTAACGTTTTATTGTAAATAATAATTGTTTAATAATTATTGATATTTTATCAGAATTTGAACCTCATGCTATAAAAGGACATCTCTAGACTATCATTGTGCAGTTTCTATGTGTTTGTAGTTTCCTGTCTAATTTGTGTCTGCATCTAGTTTGTGCAATATGCGCAAATGCATTAAATCTTCTTTTGATTTATAAAAAAGTCAATTAAATAATTAGGCTTTTGAAATACAGAAAACGGCAGCAGAGGCAACAACATCAAACATTTCTTAGATGTTTGATGTTCTTTCCTCTGGTGCTCTTTGATAAAGGAATTCATAATTTATCATAATTAATTTTTTTTGTTTGTTTTAGGGGGATTTTTTGAGGAAAAGGTTTTCAAGTGTCAGGATGCACAAGAATGGAAAAGAGATGTTTCAGTTTCCTGCAGAGGGCAGCATGAGACCACAGTGAGTGAACTATAATAGCTAAACATTGTATCAGGTGTAGATGCTCTTTCATGACTCCAGGGCCCCATACTTGTGTGGGCAGCTCTCCTCTTTATAGCTGAAATGATATTTGATCCATATCTCTGTGTAGACTCTAAATAGATTTTGACTATTTTTGTTTAGCAAAATATTATTGTCTTCTCAGACTTGGGTGTGCTCAGGCTAACTCGGCACATCTCTCATACAACATGTATTGTATGAGATCCCTTACTCAACAACAGCACAGCAGTCTTGCTTCATATAAAGTGCACAAGCATTGATATGTTCTTGCAGTAAAAGTAATAAGAATTACTACCAGGGTTGTGCAAAATTCAGTACTGAGGAATCTATCTGTCCATCTGCCCATCCATCCATCTAATTTTAAATAAGTCCATCCGAGTCCATAAATCCATCTTGTTTTATAAGTTTAAAAAATGCTTTTCAAGGTAAAAACAATTAAAACAGTTAATTTCTTTCAAGTCCATCCATCCATCCATCCATCCATCCATCCATCCATCCATCCATCCATCCATCCATCCATCATCCATCTATCTATCTATCTATCTATACTATATAATATATCTTATCTATTATTATTATCTATCTATCTATCTATCTACCTAATCTGTCACACCTAATAACCTTAAACTACAAGCTTTATCCAAAAATCTTTAATAGATGTTTAAAAAGGTTGTTCAGTTCAATTGTTTATGTCAGTTTCATGTCATATTGATTCTATTTTCTTGAATTCAAATTGAAATTCTGTATTATATGTTTCAGTAATTTAATTGGGATTTAATGGTATTCTCAATTTATATTACAGATAATCTGGTTAATTGAAATACTGTATACTTTGTATTATATTAGGACAACTGTATTGAGAATTCTCAAAAAAAAAGTTTGGCATTTTATGGAGGGTCATTATAAAATAACCTTGTGGGGTATTGCTGATGTATATATATATGTAAATTAATTATATAAAAAGCAAAGTACACTTTGTTGACTGTGCACGTACATGCAGTATCATTTAAAATCAACTGAGAGAGCACTTGCATTGTGCTGCAATATTGCTTCTTCCTTTGAATGAATACAAATAAGACCATTAGCAATTATGAGCTCACTGACACAACTAATCAGAACATAGCATTAAGCATTTCATTTGAATCATTTTAGCAACAAGAAGCAAGGAACAATGTTTAAAGTTCAAGATTGTGATGTTAAACTGGATTTCACAGAATAGTTAAGGTGGCTGAGGTTGTTAACTTATCTCTAAGTATTGCAGCAGTTGCCTAGGTAACAGTTTGAGTTTCTCCGATAAGCCATGCAAGTTTTATAAAAGTCTCAGAGGTGAAAAATTGGAATACCCCCTAGAAACCTTTGGCAACATCTGCACAGTTAAAGATTCTCAATACCTACCTAGACGAGTACTTCTGTGAGGACAAATCGCAGATGTTTTGTGTCCCCGCCACTAAGATTTTGTCTATGCGAACACGCTCTTAATCTTTGTACACCATCAATGCTCCAATTTTAGGATGCATACCATTATACAGCCAATGTATCAGACGTCCTTGAAAAATTAAAAGGAGAACCGTATTTATTTAAGGCTTTCGAGCGCCTCCCGAATTTAAGTTTGAACAAATGACTAATTCCTGGAAGCATTACATTTTTTCTCAGTCGCTTTGGTGCATTTCTCATATCATCCTTAATATTTGCAAAGAAGTTTGTGCATTTCTCAAAACAATTCATACAAACAGCACCACACAATGGATTACCTGCAAAAGCCTGTAACTTACTCAAAATCTTTAGTTCATCTCTCAACAGTAAGTATTTATGTCAATAAATATATCACTGCCATCAGAATGAAAAGTCCTTGTGTCATTGTTCACAAACAAGATAGTCAAAATGCTTAGTCATGTTGTCAATATAACACTGCACTCTGTCAGTATTACCTGATGTAAACTATGGCAACAGTTTGGATGACAGTTACTGTATTTAAATGCAGAAGGATGCACTTCTGTATGCCAAATATCCATTTCAAAAGTACGAATTTACACATTACTGTATGTGGGACATTGATTGAAAGAGACTGAATAGGAGTGCCCAGGGGAGGCCCACAGCTTTGGGCTCACCGCAGGCTCTTTGTGAGCAGCCTACACTATGGGACCTGCCCACATTAATCCCATGATGGCCCAGTGTGGGCCAGACATGAGCCTGTTAATAAGAATTTTGTGGGCAGTTTTCTTCCTTACCACTAGGGATGCTAGGGTGTTTTAGGTTTCCTTAAGTAAAGTCATGTGGTAGAGAGAGTTAGCAATCAGTGTTGCCAATTTAGCTACTTTGTAGCTAGATTTAGCAACGTCCCCGCCCCCTTTGAGACTTTTTTCAAAAGTTTATGGACAAATATAGCAACTTCTTGGACAAACCTCATCTAAGTGCTCATCTTGCCCACTGATCTACATTCATCTTTATATAGATCAGTGAATTTGCCATTATGATGTCATCTAGTGACATTTAGCTACCAGTTTTTGCTACTTTCAATTGAAAGCAGTTGGCAACTTTGCTAGCAATAGCAAGCAGCAGTATCAAGCATGGCTCACCTGCTGAACACATTGTGCTGTGTCCTGGTTGGTAAATGTGTCATTTCAAGCCCAGTCTAAAGGAGTTTTTTTATTTTTTTTCATTTTTTTTTAAAGGCGTTTAGACATGAATGATTAAAGTTTTGCGTTTTTTTGCAGAGATGGTACATGTATGTATGGCCTATGTTTGGATTGATGCTAAGAGTTTAAGACAGTGTATCTGCCTATATTTTAGCAGGCCTCTATTATTGAGCGAGCGACACCACATCATGGTCCAGTTGAATAGATGTCCAGTATTTTGACGTGATTTTTTTTTCTTTTTTTGTTTTTTTGTTTTTTGTTTTTTTTGTGTGGGGGTGGGACCAGAGCGAGTGGATATTTTTGATTTGTTCCTGGTTAGGAAGAGTCTGGTGTTTGGGAGCCATGGCATGTTTTCATTACAAGAGTTTGGATTATTCATTTGCTATCAGCCAACTTCAGCTACGGATAGTGTTTGGAAATTGATGCACTACAGATAAGACTTTCACACACATCAACTTTCACATGACGAAATCCTACAATCTTACATTGCTTTGTTTGCACTTTTGTGTATTTACATTTTTGGCTATATATACCTGTATTAACCTGAATTGAATGTTTTCTATGTTGTATTTAATAAATCCATTTATTTGAATCATTTTTGACAATATAGACATTAGTTATGTGGTGACTGCATCCATTTCAGATGTATAATAACTGTTTTTCACAAAGACTTAAGTTATAGTAGCTGGAAAGTATTTAAAGTGAAACCGATGTATTGTTATAGATCAGGGGTGCATCCTGTTCTTGGAGATAGGAACGGTTCTAGGTTCCAACCCTGATCAAACACACATGTCTGTAATTATCAAGTGCTCCTTCAGATTCTAATTAGTTGGTTCAGTTGTGTTTGATCAGGACCAGGTTGGGCACCCCTGTTGTAGATTAAATTACTGAGGGCTGCCCAGTGCAGGGCAGCACTAAGCTGAGTTCACACTGCCCACAATTTTCAACGTGTTTTTTGCGGGTCACGTGGTTCACACTGCCACGACTATCTGAGCGTAGCGTCTTCGCCTGCCTGTGTTCACATTGCATGATGGAGCGCGCCGACAGGGAGGTTACCCAAGGCCTATGCACTCAAATAGGAAGAATCGCCGACAACTCTGTCTGGTCCACAAACAACATTTCACAACCAAATGCACGCGAGAAGTGATAAGGAAATAACACGAAAACCCGCGTGCGTCAGACCGGAGTTCTCACGAACAAGACTGTAATTATTAAAAAAATATATTTGTCTAATTGAGATTTCTAATTGCTCAAATTGTCTGTGAGCTGATTTCCAGCTACAAGGGGAAAAAGAAAAACCGATGATGCAGGGAACTGGGATTAGGTGTTCTGCAAAGAGGTGGAGGTAAATAATTTTGCAGTAACCATTATGATGTTGTGGCTGGTCAAGCAAATATTTGTGCTTTTTTCTGTATGATATAATTGTCCATACATCTATTAAAATACTGATATTCTGGTATATAACTCCTCCCCGAACTTCCATCTGCCCTGTATCTTGGTCTCTCATTAGCTGTAGGTCATCGCCGATGAGTTTTTCAGTCAGAAATCATTGCACACAGAGTGATTGTGAATCGCCGACAGACTCCAGATATTTAGCCATGCCAAATATTTTGCCTCCGTTTAGGGCATTGTCGGCCGAGGAGGTGGCCGGAAAATCGAGGCATAATCGTGCAGTGTGAACTCGGCATAAGGGGCCAACATTTTGCCAATGACCAAAATCTCAGTGGCCCTTCGCTGGCAGCCCGCTGGGGGCCCTTATGCTAGCCCTAAGTGGGCCTGTAAAGGGCCAGTGCAGGCTTGTTTGCCATGGTATGCAGCGACACACAAAGGCAAAAAGTACACAATTAGAAACTCATTGTCAGAATTTTTAACTCTTGGTTGTCCTCTGTATAGAAGCGTTCCAATTTGAGGTTCATGATATGCACCTTTGAAGCTATTCAGAGACTGGTTTATAATGGACCTTTTTCACATTTACAGGTTTCTCAGCAGCAAAAGTAGTCATAGTTGGGTAAACTTCGAGAGCAGAGAATGGGAGAGTAACACAAATATATTTTTTGCATTCCCATTCGCTCAAATAGCAAAAGAAAAACTCCCCGATAGTGTTTTCATGACTTTCAATAAAATTTTTTTTTTCGAAAAAACTTGAGAGGATGATAAGTCTGTCAGAAGAGGGTGAGAACGCTGTTCAAATACAGTCCCTCCCCTAAATGTTGCTCTAGAACAACCTTAGCACTTAGCGGTGTTAACCAGTTTTTTTTTTTTCTTTGTTCTTTTGCGTAATGATTCCAAAGAGTGAGATAATACAAAGAATAGTGTTATAAATGTACATACATTTAAAAAAATACAAATATGAAAAACTTTTGAGGATTTACGATGCTGATGACCGTTAAACGTGTCATCAGTCTTGTGAAAAGGGTCCATTAGCTGATCTACATTCTCTTCATTAGTGAAAGTCAAGATTCACTTGCACAATTCAGGGCAAATTTACAAAAAGTCTATTAGAAATGTGAGGAAAATATGCTTGACAGTTTATGACAACTAGATCCTCTATTTTGCATCGAATGACTTATACGATGAACAAATGATGATGTTGTTTTGAGGGGTAAGACTATTGTAGGGATTTCTTACACAAACAGACCCTGATATCAGCATTCAATTAAGTTTGCTGATCACCCAGCACATCTACTCATGAGCCATCGAAACTAATCGATCAGGAGACGACAAAGCCCTTCTTGGTATCAGAAATGAAGAGTCATCACAAACTATGGAGTCCCCATGTCTTGGGACCCACCAATGGATGGAGCCATTGTGTCCCGAACAGGAAAAGGATTAAATGACGCAGGCACGCAAACACAGGATGTACAGCGTGACGCCACATGACTATCCCATGACTTTCGACCACCAGCTTCCCGCATGACCAAGACTCTTACTTCCTTTGAATTAGAAAGAAACAGAATGTACAGACAATTCAGAAGACAATCATTAAAAATCACTGAAAGCATTGGAGCAACGATATTCACAAATAATATGTTTTATGTCGTAAATATGTGTGATGTGTTATTGAAACCACGATATCTTAATCGTTGCTTCTAACTTTTCTTTTTAGTTAATTACGATTGCTGTGTATGCAAAATACCTGTTGTTTAAGCTTGAATGAGAGCTGGTTGTATTCACAGAACATTGGTGTAAGTGAATAATTGATATTCAGCATTATTTTCCTTTGGTGATGATAGTTTTATAAGAAGTTCTTTAAAACTTGCAGAAATACTCTCCCAAACAACAAACCACACAGGGCGTGGCCAAAACCCGCAGCCACCATCTGATTGCGCACCAGCCGACAGGTGGCGATGAGACTTACGCCGCAAATCAAAAGCCCCCCCCACTGCAACACGATTCGTTGCCTTGCCTTGATGTTTACCGATCAAGAAGTTTTGGTGCCCTTGGTGTTTTTATGTATATAGCACGCGAACAAGCCGCCATGCCATACCACCGACCGTAGAAAGACCATACTAAGAAACTTCGCGATCTCAGAGAACTTGAAGCTCTTCAAACTCAGACTTGAAATCGAACTACTCAAGCCTCCGTGTCATCAAAGAACCAACTACTCCAGGGGGAGGGGTTTCCAAAAAGACGTAACCCATACGTCATTCAACGTCAAAGCAACAGCCAATAAGCGAGGAATTCCCGATAAACAGACATCCAGAGAAGCCGCGTAGCCGAAGGACGAGCCTCAGCGGTCAGCCCTCTCAACTAAACGCAATGCAAGTAAACAAACAGAACTCTTCAAAATTTGTTTTATTCCCACTCAGCCGACCTGGGACAGAATTGAGTTAAGCAGTAAAGATAAGACAATTGCTGCTTTGTGTTCTCCTAGGCTGAATTTAAAACAACTCGTTAAACGAGTTAGGACTTTGAATACTTCAGGCAACTCTGTTAACTGATTTCCTTGAATCTTTGTGTGTATGTTTTAGTTAGGTTTTATGTAATCTAGATTAGCCAATAAATTCATGTTTCATTTATAAAGAAGAATGTCTTGGCTCAGATAATTTTAAGGTTAAACCTACGCCAAAACGATCCTTGCTTGCTACCTTAACTCGTAGCTTACTTAATAATTACCTCTGTTAAGAACGTACAGATAATTTCATTGTGTGGGCCGTGGCCAGGAAAACACATATTAAATTTGTTAAGAGATATTAAGAATCACTGGCTCGCTGGACGACCTTGATTTGAAGTAAAAACTAACAAATTTGGAATGGTTTAACCAGGTGGACTTGGGACATTCAGACCCGAGTTCTAGCAAAAACCTGAATAAATTAATTCCCTTGTCTCCTCTGATTTAAGGCAAGACGGTATCAGATTTAATGGACAGGATTACTTGATGCCCAAAACAGCACATCCACAGAGCCATTTACGGAGCCACGTGACATACACACACACAACACACACACACTCAAACCATTTGTGTAAAAATGGATGGAATGGGTGTACTGCTGTACATAATATTGTAAGATTTAGTAAGTTTTTATATAAAATTTTTAACATTAATACTTTCATACACTATATGTAACAAACTGTTCCAAGGTGACAGTAAAGACATTTATAATGTAGAAAAGATCACTTCAAAAAACATATACCATGGCTTCCACATAAATATTAAGCAGCACACTGTTTTCAACATCGATAATTATAAGAAATGTTTCTTGAGTACTAAATCAGCATATTATAATAATTTCTGAAGTATCGTGTGATATGGAAGACTGGAGTAATGACTGCTGAAAATTCAGCCTTGCATCATATAAATAAATTACATGTTAAACTACTCTTAAAATAAAACCATTTTAAATTGTAACACTATTTGACAATATTACAGTTTTTCTAAGTACTGTCAGTGCTACTGTCATGTTGGTATGTTGGAGAGTCGAATTCGACTTGAAATGTAACCTTAATGAAATTAAGCCTAGGAGCCAGCCCGTTCTATGTAAAAGCCTTTATTAGAATACTGATTGGATCATGCACTTTTACAACTTTTTCAAAAAAAATAAAACTAATAATATGAATTATATAGAGGTAAGCTTTTTTATGAAGAAACGTGCACTAGCAGACTTGATCTGCACGTTCATTTATATTACTAACGTTGTCAGTAGAGGCCGAGCCAAGACTCATAAGGCATGTGAGATAACAAGATGCTGGACATTACTCTTGCGTTAAAACAACAAACTGTTCTATTCTGACAGGAATTTTAATCTGCCATCTAAGATGGGAAAGGTGAAGCTTTTGCAGATGATTTCTAGTAGAAATTAATTTCATGCTGCGGATTATTTTAATACTTGTTTTTTTTTTTTTTTTTTTGTTTGTATTTTGTTTCTTTTTTTTTTTTTTTTTTCTTTTTTTTTTTGTTTTCCCCTTTTTATATTTGATACAGTCTTTTCTTTGTGCCACATTACATCCGGCGCCAAACCGTATAAAATTATCAGTTTTGTAGTCTGTGAGAAACAGTGAGCACTATGCAAGTGAGGCATGAGCTACTGCAGTGAGAGAGATCCAGATTTAGACATTTCCTGAGCAGACAGAGACACTCTACAAACTTTCAGTCAAATTGAGTCAGTAATAAAAAACGTAGCTAATCACATTGGCGAAAATTGCAAACACTTTTTCAGCATATAAGAGCATTAGGGCACTAGCAATTCACATACTTACAAGCGATTAACGGGATGCAGAACTGGGTAATTGGGAGAAGGGAGAGTGTGAGAGAATGTTTCTATGCAACTTTGTTTGCCTGCCATGTTTCTCTAATTCAAGCTAATGAGGCAGTTGGGCTGAATCTGTTGAGACAAACAGCCCGTGGCCACCTCCTCTACACACTGACGCAGTTACAAAGTGGGTCTGTGAGGTCCGTGCCAGTGCAATATACTCACGCTGCTTCTTTGGCACATCCAGGCAACGACGAATGGATTATGGTGGTGTAATATAGTTTTAGCTGTTGAAGACATGCGCCGATTTCTTAATATAACACTAAATTACTTTTTTTTTTTTTTAAAATTTTTTTTTTTTTATTTTTTTTAAATTTTTTTATTTAGAAATTAATGCCGTGAAATCCATGAAAGGATCTAGTCACTGCCTGAAATCCCCCCCTTTTTTTTCCTCCTCCGTACATGTGTACAGAAAAGCAAACATGAAGACATGCAAATGTACAGTTCAGGTAATGTACACTGCAAAAATATCCCTAGATAAACAGCCATTAAAGCACAAGTCCGATCATTCATGCATCACCTTATAGAAACGTAATCTCCCAGAAATACAAACGCATGTCTATACCCTGGAAAAGAGCAGAAGAAAAGACAGAGGGGAGGAGAAAAACTGAACCTTCACTCCAAAAATAAAACAGATATTTAGTTTGGAACAGACTGTGTTTCAGCTTCTGATGGTAATGACATTATAAGAGCGCTAGTGGACAAACTCTCATAAATAAGAACTGTGGTTTCCAGGCAGATAGAATGCTGGGAAGGGCACGTTACAAACACATCCTGTCTAGAGTTGAACACAGCACTGTAACAAACGCATCCCCAAACACCTCACACAAATCACAAAAAAAACACAAACTTTTCAAATCCGCTCACTTTTAAAATGAGCACCTCCCTTTGGGAAAATCACATTCGTTATCCTGTTTTACTGGGCTAAAAATATCTACCTGTGGCTGAACTTTGCTTGGATGTTTTTATTTACATGATTTATTGCTGACTACACTAAAGAAGATGCTTTTGAAAAATGTGTACGCACTGTGCCCTTGAGTGTTTAACATCAGCGCCCTTTTTATCTAGAGTAGGCCTATGCCTTCTATGACACTATTTACTATATTTACTGTTTTCTACATAAAATCATAAAGATGCAGAACATTCTGTGAAAATACAACCTTTATATCTTTAATATTGACTGAATAAGGCCATGTCAAAGATTGAAATCAAAGTGAAATTAATGGTTGAAATCAAACTTTGATGCTTGTTATCTCATAATTAGATTTTGAGATTTTAGCCTGGATTTCACAGACAGGGTCACATATTATAAGGAGGTGATATGCATTTCAACTACTTTATTTTATTCTCACGTTAATGCAAGAGACCAGTTTTGCAAATTTAGTTCTTTGTAAACACCTTTTTAATGTATTGACTAGGGTTGTTGCAAAANCTACATAAAATCATTCTTCATAAAGATGTAGAACATTCTGTGACAATATAACCTTTATATCTTTAATATTGACTGAGTAAGGCCATGTCAAAGATTGGAATCATAGTGAAATTAATTGTTGAAATCAAACTTTGATGCTTGTTTTCTCATAATTAGATTTTGAGACTTTAGTCTGGATTTCACAGACAGGGTCACATATTATAAGGAGGTGATATGCATTTCAACTACTTTATTTTATTCTCACGTTAATGCAAGAGACCAGTTTTGCAAATTTAGTTCTTTGTAAACACCTTTTTAATGTATTGACTAGGGTTGTTGCAAAATACCAGTATCGATGATAACCATGACATTTAAAAACTGAAATAATGATATCATGTTAATACTACACATGATAATATTTTAAATAATCCAGTGCTGTTATCTGCTAAACACTCCAACACAGTAGGTGGCAATACCACATCTTAATGCTAGTTGCTAACAATCATAAAACAGAAAGAAAGAAAAAACGTGTCTGTGTAGCTAGTACTGCTGCACAAAATCATGTAAAAGAAGATAACAGACAAAAATGAGACACTGTGCCTGCACACAAACAAAAAAAAAATTGCTTGCGAGAGTGGACATGTTTTGGGAAAAAGATGGGATATTAGACACCTCAGTCTTGCCATGTCCCAGAAAAATTTCCAGCCCAAAGTCAACTCAAAATCCACCCAAACAGAATGAAAACTAGCCTAATTTCCCCCCGTCCAATCACAGTTGACAGGTGCAGGATTTCCAAACATGCCATATTTTCTTCAGTTGCTATTTCAGCTGTCTTTTGGTTGCCAGGTATTCATTCCCAGCTAATTTTTTAGTGTGATTCAATTTGATTGATTTTTATCAATAAATAAATATATAATTTTATCTATATATTTATATATATATCGTGATAATATCGTTATAGTAAATTCTTTTGGCCACAATAATTGTGTACTGGTATCATGACAGCCCTAGTATTGAGGCATGTTGGTGTGTGCATATACAAGCCAATGTGTTTTTTACCTTTAAGTATTTGACTAGTTTTTGGATCTGCCAGTATTCAGAGGGCAGGTCGGTGGGGATCTCTGCACGTCTTTCATGCTGTTCCTCATCTTCCTCATCCTCTGATGAACTCTCACTGAAGTTGTCAGCTCCTCCTGGGCTTTTACTGCACATACACACACACATGCACCTATTAGACGTATTAATATTCAAGCTGGCCCACAATTTTTGGTCTCTCAGACTCACACTGTGAGAAGTACTCTCCCACAGAATTTTCTCAGGGTAGAAATGAGAACTATCCATACATAACAGGACATTATAGAAAAAGCCCTTTCTATAATAAATAGAGCTTAATACATCAAATTGGAGGAGATTTGGAGAAGGTGCAAGCCAAACCACACAGCACATTCTCTCAAAGCTCTGGTAAAATCTCTCTGAATCCAATGTGGAATGAATTATTGCTCTCTGAAAGGCCTTCATGCTCAAACCCTTGAACACAACGGCCATCAAACTCAGGGGTGTATTTGAAGTGTCATCTTAAGCAATGGCATCAAATTAAACGGCAGGGGATGGAGAGAACAGAGACAGAGCAACAGAAAGAGAGGAAGACTGGAGTGGTCATCAGTGCGTTTCTGAACTCTTCATCGCAAGCTTACACACGTACGCACAAACGCAGATGGCCGTTAAAGTGGATCAGGCTACTGAAATGAATGTGTCGTCAAACGAGTCATGAAACTCGGTACACACGGAGAAGAGACCAGAGGGACTCAAATACGTTTTCCAGGGGATAACTGTATTGCTGGACAGCAGCGTACTCATCTTATTGTAATTCACACTATGATAAACAGCGAAATCGGTGCTAGTCACTTACTGGAAGCACGATGTGTGTGCTGCAATGCGAATGATTGTAAGTGTGCTGGCTTAGTGTGTTATACATTACATTACTGATGTTTTTGTGTACAATGAACTCACACAAACGATCTTCAGAAAGCTACAATGGCTTTCGTGTGCATCACTGATTTAAAACGTCTCTATTAGCAGTAGGACTTGGGAAAGAGAGACTACGGCTACACCCGGAGCTCCTTACAGGCAGGACTGTGTACTTTCGGCCTAAGTCCCTCCGGATACAGCAGGGGTCGAACCCCACACCTCCTGCAGTCGATGTTAGTTGGCTCAGGGACGCTGGAGTGTTCACTCACCATCGCCAAACAGACAGAGAGGAGTCAGGAGATGGAACAGGGTTATCAGCAGCTCAGGCACAGGCCGGTTATTGCAGACCGCTACTCCCAGTAGCACCAGAGGACCGTTCCATGAGCACACCAACCTGAACGGCTGCTTCATCCGTGTCTTATTATAGGCTATAAAATGAATACTTATCCACAGCTGAAATAATTTGCCCTGAAAGTGAGTCTTTATTTCCAATTCAGTGATTGGATACGTTTTTTATGTTTGGCCAGGAGAATAAAGGGTTATTCAATTATGCGTGTTCCTGGGAGAGGGTTTTACAGATCCTATTTCAATGGTTAGGTTTTTACCTCAGAGAAAATACCATATGTACAATGAAAAAGAGATTTCTGTGGACTGAGACTATGGTGGCATACATTTTTTGAGAAGACTGGCAGCCTGGTAGAGACGATCCAGAAAAATTTGCTTTTTTTTGGTTCTCGGATGCGGGTGACTTTGTGCTGTATTCCAAGATCTTCTTGCTTTCTCTGCTCCTTCTAGCCTTCTCCTCTACCTCGCTGGAAAAAATAAGAACAACCAGATATTTAACATGTTTATACATTTTAAAATGTCACCATGAAATCAAAATCAACTATTTTAATTTATTTTTTAATGGAATATTGCTTAGTGGTTTTAGGGTGACCATATGTGCCATTTTCCCAGGATGTGTCCTGGCCAGGATTTCTATATTGTCTGAAATATCCAGGTTTTGGCTTTGTTTCTTTTTATGCTTTTGAATCACTCTCACGGTACGTTGATGTCACACACCGATCGGTCTTTGCAGCGCTGCTTCAAGTTGAACACACCTAATATGTACGCGTATTTGCATCGCTTTGACCGTTCTCCGTAGATCCCTTTTTTTCTCACAACCGCAAGACACGCCACGATTGGGCGCCTTATTGTGCAATGCCTCATGTTAATGTCACCAGTACTTTTTGCATACTTACTCTTCACAAGTATGAAAACAAAGAACAAACCTGGATATTTTCGGCATATAGAAATTCCGGTCTAAGTGTCCGAAAAAAGCAGTGATGTTCACCCTATTGTTATTATTATTTGATTTAATCTGGCACATCATTATTTTTAAAAAAAAAAACGCGTTTCATAATTGTTGAAACTTGGTCACTGCACAAATGAGATATTTGCATGGCATTAGGCAAATAAACAAACCATCAATTAAGATGAAACAATCAAGTCCCAGCCTACTTTGTTTCCGTTCAAAAAAGAGAAGTCTCATTTCCACTTGGATACGACAAAAAAAGACAATCAGAATTCAAGTCTACTTTAAAGTTTCAGAGCTACTTTCCCCTCATGATTTAAAATTGTTTTTGGGGTACAAAAAAGGGGTGGGGGTGGTGGGTTCAGGTAACTTTTACTTTTAAATCACCACTATGATATTGCATAATGTCTTGTAGCGTTTGTATGTCTATTCCTGATATTTTATTTTTGTACCACACCAGTAATCTCCTATGCTACTGTTGTGGATGTGCCATATACATGGTTTTAAAAAGCCACTACGTTTTTCCAGTTTAACTGTCACCTTTGTTGTCATTTTCCTTCCCTACCTGTTAATCTTTAATTTTGTTTTCAATAGTTTTTTTTTTTTTTTTTTTTTTTTTTCACCTCCCATCATGTAATAGGTTAGTGTTAGCCTGCTGATATCCCTTCTGAGTTTGTCTAGTTCTGTGACCCAAACCTTACATAAACGCTTAACACATCCATCGATTTGAATGCGTTTGGTCTGGCAAACAGTGTACATTTTCCCACAATTCTGGGAAATTCGTATTTCTCCAAAACAAAGGATTATTGTTTTGGAAATCCTAGATGACTAGTCAGAGGAGGTTTACCAGTAACAAGTGTTGAAATAGCCAAAGGGCTGATTTGTCTGCTAGATCAATCCAAGGAGGAGAACACATGTCTGAGTGATCAACTCTGCCTTTATCAGCTCACCATCACTATGGATAGCTATGCCATGACTTTACCAACTGACACTCACAAGAGAACAGCCACTAATATATAAGCCATATAACTAAGTGTGGCTGACTACTGAACTGTGTATCTATACAGTATGTAGACCAACAGTGGCACTCCAGCAAACATCAGTGTCGGTGGCCTCTGATGTTCATGCTGTGATGGTTTTTTGAGATCCAGTGGGATTTGGAATGATCACTTACTCATACGAAGACGTGAGGCCGAGGTTCTTCCATTTCAAAGATGGTTCTAATTTATTCTTCCTACTGCCCGGATTGTTCAGCGCAAGCTGTTGTCTCGCCTTTTCAGGCACATTCTTTTCCTCATGGTCGTAAGACTTCAGGGTTTGGCCAGTTTCCTCCACATCAACCGTTTCCACATGTAAGATCTTTTTAGCGGATGGCACATCTTGAATGGCAAAGTCCTGTAGGAGAAAGTGAATAAAAAAAGAAACAAGGGAGTCAGGAAAAGGACATGTCTAAGTTCTTTACAAAGTTTAACAAAGATCTTCATGAATGCACTCTTAGCAACATATTTTCCATTTTACATCTGACATATTGTCTCTTTATTGGGGAGGCACATCACACACTCATATTCGACTTTTAATTCTAAGAAAGAGACGTATAAAAACTAAATCCCACTTATGAATTTGTATCCCTGAACATTTATATAATACAGCCTTTCTCCACAGTCCACTGCCAGAAAAACAGTCCAGTCTTTGAGTTATGAGAATAAATGAGGGAAAAAATAGAAAGCTATTTCCAATATTTCTTCTGTTAATTGTCTATACAATATGAGAGGTTTATTGTTTCTATACATTCTTGAACTGCAGGCTGGCAGTTTGGCACACAGTCAGTGGAGTTTTTGTGACAAAGTAACGAAACAAAGATTTTTTTTTTTTAATCTGTCTCTCTCCTACTTTTTTATTAGTTCAGTGAGAAGCTCAACAGGAGACATATGAATGGTTAAGAGGCAGGAAAGATTTTAGTCACAGGCACCTGCTATGCCCTGCCATCAGCTTTTCATTGATTCCATCTTTTTAGAGAGATGCAGCAAGAAAAAGTAACAGAAAGTGCAAGAAGAAGAGATAATAGTATGAGAGAGGAAGAGTTCAGAAAGAGTACACAAGGGAAAAAGCTTTTAATATGGCACAAGGGACCCTGTGTGGATCCAGCTAAGCACACGTTGTGCCTTTCATGAGCATTTCTGGCCTGAAGAAGGCCAAAGTTAAGAACCTCCAAAGTTATACCCATTTCCTCATACCACTCCACCCATCTTTAATATTATAATTGAAGTAATAAACCTGCAAAAACCTTGTCCAAGAACAAGAAGGGAGAATGAACTCTCCAGTGTGGCATCCCAAACAGAAGCCTGAATATCAAGTAAGAGAAAACCTCAAAAAGTACTCAGTAAACCTCAAACTACTGCAACATCCAACTATGAAGACACATGAAGAGAGAAATTTGCAAGACAAAAGAATATTACAAAACCTAGTGCACTAACCACTAAAGAAGACACTCACAATCGATTTCAACACAGGCATCATGAAAGGAGTCTAATATGCATAAACTCTAACACTCTAATATGCATAAAATCATAAATAATTTTTTTAAAACTCTGTGTGTGTGTGTGATTTTCGTGTGTGTGTTGTGTTGTGTTCACATGTAGGTGTAATGTAATATTATAAACACGCTAAGGGTGTCTGTAGGGAAGAATTTAAAAAATGTTTTTGAAGAAGTGTCTTGCCTACACCAACTTGCATTTATGTGATAAGAATACATAAAAAACAGGAATTTTGTGTATATTATTACCTTGTAAAATAGCAATATCTTTTTTGAATACATTTTTAAAATATCATTTATTCCTTTGATGGTAATTGAGTTTTCAAAAAGCTCCATTACTCCAGTCCTTGTAACACATGATTCTTCGAATATTTCTAATAGGTTGATATTGGTGTCAGCAATATTTCTCATTATCAGGAATTTGAAAAAAAACACCTGTCTGTTAATATTTTTGTTGGAAACACCGCGACACATTTGTTTTAGGACTCTTTGATGAATAAAAAGTTTATTTGATTTTTTTTTGTATCATAAATGTATTTACTGTCATTTTTCATCAATGTAAATCAATGAAAGTATTAATTTCTTTAAATTAAAGAAAATACTTAGCCCAAACTTTTGAACTGAATGTATCATATCAATGTTCTAATGAATTAAAGGTATTTCTAGATATTTTTCTCACTTAATTTGTCGTCTTGGATATGTTTCTCATTGCAGTACATTGTTATTGTTTTTCAAAGGATACAAAGAATAAGAATTAGCAAAAACTAGGTTTCTATCACAGCAGCATTAGTAAGTTACATTTTGAAACGGCTTTCACGTTGAGTGCATCTATGATGAATTGAAATACTGCCTTCATCAGAGGAGGCTTACTAGGTTTTGGAACAGAGCGACAGTTTTCCTGTCCCAGTCTCACAAAGCAGTTGAGTATGATATCTTTTCCCTGATGAACGTCACCTTCTGCTCGGCCCTGGCTGTGCATGTTAGATTAAAAGTGTCTGATCTGATAAAAGTACAAAAACGCATCGGTTCCTCACGCAGCTGATATGTTAAAAGATATAGCCTGTTGTTTTTGGCTGAGAGCTGGTGTGCACTGAGGGTTTCTGGGCTCAATAATCACGGCCCGGTGCTTGATTGATGGCTGAAGGACCAGAGCGTGTCTGAGACTTATTACAGCAAACTCAGGCTGCAATCCAGAGCCTATTCTATGCTGAACTTTTCACGTTACAAGAGTCCCATAGTGCGACAAAGCATTATCTGCACTCATATCAACATGCACCCTAACATAACGGGTTCGTTTCAGGTGGATAAACGTGTATTTGTAGAAGGTGATGAGAGCCTTTAGCAAAAAGGAGAACTATCATATGTAGCCTTGTAGAAATATGTTTGGAAGACCTTAGAAAGACATAGAAAAGCAAACTCATGAAATCTAGAAAGCAAGGAACCAATGCAAAATATGGAGAACAAAGAGGGGATTGATTTGTGTCTAAGCAGACTATTTAATTGCTCTCTCTTTACGGCCTCTGTCCATCACCCGTCAGCTGCTAGTGCTCATGGTTGAGCTCCCACCCGCTGGCACAATAAAACATGAAAGTCTGGTGGGCATTTTTACACACAAATGCTCACACGCCGAACCGCCTGCCTGGCATCATCGCTTCAAAGAATAATAAAGTCTTTCTCCTCACTGCCACCAACAATCGAACTCAACCTGCTAGCATATCCAGCCTTGTTCAAATATCAAACACTTAAACCGCACTAAGAATATTCACCTCATTCGTTTTTTCCCCCCTTTTCGTTTTTCAGCAATACATATTGTTTCAAAGCAGCTTTGCAGAAAATAGTGTCTTAATACCCCCAGTGAGCAAGCCAAAGGCAACATGGCATGGAAGAATCATTCCAGAAAATCACACTAGAAGTGCAACATCTGTTCAGTAGGTTAACCATAGGCACTTTGAATCAGGTCTTAAATCTGAAGTGGCATTTCCTGTCTAATATTTAAAAAAAAAATGTTGGCAACAATATTCAGACACCTTTCAGCAATAGCAAGTATGACTGTGACTGTTATGTACCAAATAAACAGCCTGACGTGATTTACACAAGTAGGACATGTTCCTTTATCAACATCCTTTGTTGTTCCTGAAACAACATTCCTATTATTCAATCATTGCCTTATGATTTTAGACTGTTAGGGCTTTGATTGGTTGCTGCGGATGTTGTTCTAGGACCTATAAAGGTCCAGAGATATGTGCAAATGACATTGTATCAAATAAACAAGTGCAACATATAGCTCTACTTCAGCTTCTCCAGTATTTTTCCTCATAGATCTTTAGAATGATAGCATACTTAGACTGAACATTCATCAGAGGCAAGAGTTATGAAAGGTGAGCAGAGCTACTGAGCACAGACTCATGGGAACTGTTCCTCGAGTGAGGAAGATGAAGCCTGTCCTGGACCTGACAGAGTTTAACTTGGACATCTCTGCTGAGAGTAAAGGTAAAATTCTGCAGCAGGCTTAGTGTGTGTCTGAAAACTGGCTCTGAATGCAGAATGAATAGATGAGATGAGATGAGAAAGGAACATTTGATACTTTCTGTCCTCAAGGTAGCTGACGGGAGCACCAGACAGAGGTTTTTACACCGGCAGAGTAGCGCTAGACAATAACTACTACTATATGGTACAGCAGTAATCTTTCTGTCTGCCTTCACTTTCCATCTGCAAACTATATTGGCGAGAGATAACATTACCATCATTTAACAACGAACATAAAGAGAAATCTGTCCCGATGATGGAGTTTCCGTTTATATTGCTCAAGGACAGAATTATGTTGGTTATAAAACCGCCAATGGTCGGCATAAAACATTAGTGTGGATCTGAGGACTTTGCTTTAAGAAAAGAAATATACAAGTAGGAGGAAATCTTTTGTCTGCATCAACAAAAAGCCGTTTACTGAACTCTGCTACCGATGAAGCTGAAGACAGATCTGGACAACATTGAGTCAGCCAAAAGAAAAAAGAAAAAACACACACATAAAAGGAAAAGAAAATAGTAATTTCTTAAAGATGTTGTATATTTAAAAATTAATTTTGATATAATTCTTGTCTTTAAAATCTTGTGTAGAAAGGACTAAATATTTGCTGCTGTAAAACCAAACATTTTTCCAACAAATACATTGTGTCAGAGATGAGAAAGAGGATATAATTTATCACACTTTTCACTACATCTTGAGGCCATTATCAGAGACCCAATTTGTTAATCTATCTTTTACTTAATTCAGAAGGGTCTGACTAACTGCCCTGTTCTCACATTCTTTCACACTGTGGTGATGTGAAAAATAGCACAGTGACAGAGAAGAGAACTCCCTCTCTCTCTCACTCAGTCTCTTAATCTGCCTCTCTCCTGGTTATTGTGACAAGCAGATGCACAGAGAGAAGTGCAGACATTGGGTTGTCCCCTCTTTCCCTTTGCACTCTTCTCCTCAGCTGTGATTAATCTTAGGCTGCATACCTCACACCACATGCTGAGGGGCGAGCAGGAGTACACTGCTGCCAGTTGAAGGACAGCTCTGCTGTTTGTGTGTCTATGTTTGAAGTGTTGGCCTCTTTCCTTGAGTCTGTTTGTAAATATTTGGAATTCGAAATGAATAACTGAATCAGTAGTCTACAAGTTTAAGGCCACGTTCACACAGCAGCAGAATACGGTTGTCAGTCCTGTATTTGAGTCCTTAATATGGTTAAGTTCACCACATTTTCGGTTAGTTACGGGCAGGACCACCGCATTCTGTACCGAACTCACACCTGTAAATTTTCAGGAATCACAACCGCATTCTCGGAACACAGGCGCTGTGTGAACGGAACAGGACTGGACAACTAGTTGTCTGTCACGTCATCAGGGGCGGCATTTCCATATGGCAGTTGCCGATACGCCTAGTCCCATGGTAGTCCGGCTGTGCGTGGAAAATAGCCAAAACTTCATATCTCGAGTCATATTTTCGTTCTTATTATTTTTTATGAAATTAGGAGGGTTTTAACAAATGGTTTAAAAACCACATGATACGCGAGTAAAAGAGAGCTTGTTCCCTCAAACTTGGTAAAACGCCATCGTATCCTCAAACTGTCAGCGAAACCTCGTAACTTCACCCCGCCTCCATTCAGATTGAAGCGCCGCGCACAGCCTGGAGGAGACAGATCTCCGCTTGTTCACAATGCAAGGGTAAATAAATAACCGATGTTTGAATAAGTACAGCGTTTTCTTTTTCAAACAATATGTCTGTAAAGGCTAATATTTGTTGTGTGTTTGAAGAGTGAAGTAGACTATTTGCCGTCTAGTTGTTGCCAATATACTTTTGTATGTTTTAAATATCCTGTGCAAATAGCACTTCATCGTTTATATCATGAGATTTTTGAGTGTATTAAACAACAAGAAAAACTAAGCACCCATATAGCTACAATAAACATCATATAACCTGTAAAAGTTGATTAAAGCGTATTATGCGATGCACATGCTGCCTCAGATGTGGTCGTTCTACTGACAGACAAAACATGTGTATGTTATGTGCAAGCATCTAATACAATACCAACACTGATGATGCAGTTTAATTATTGAAATGTTTTTCCCCCTTTACAAATGTAGGAAAGACAGGATAGACGAGATCAGGATCAGACTTAAAGAGAGGTTCTCCACAAAACGTGTCAGAGCACTGCCCACATGCCTGTGGCAATTTTTTCAGACATTAAAAGTAAATATTAAAGCATTAAAGCGATGCATGTACACTGCCATTCAAAAATTTGGGGTTGGTAGATTCTTTGAATGTTTAATGCTCTCTTATGTTCACCAGGCTGCATTTATTTAATTAAAAACACAGTAAAAACAATAATATCATTAAATATTACAATTTATTTTAATATATATATTTTTTTAAATTTTACCTGCATAAATACAGTCTACTCAGGTAAAATGATACATACTATATAGCCAATATGATTGTTTATATTGTTCCAAAATGTAAACTACATTATTGCCCAGCTCTGATCTATTAAATGTGACTAAGACATAAAAAATATTAAGATATTATAAACATTAACGACATCATTTTCTGTAAAGAATAAGATGCTTTGAAACAATGTGTATTGTGAAAAGCACTATGCAAATAAAATGGACTTGACTTTCAAATGTGACTTATTCCTGCTCTTCCTTACTCTTTTCTCTGGTGTCACATGCTCTTCCAAATATCATTTTAATATGCTGATTTGGTGGTCAAGAATCATTTATTATTATTATCAATGTTGAAAACAGTTGTGCTGTTGAAAATGTGCTGTAATAATTCTCTGATGAACAGAAAGTTAAAAACAATTTATTTGAAACTGAAATCTTTTGTAACTGAAACTGAAATCTTTTGTTACTGATGTCAAACCTTTGAAAGGTAGTGTACCTTATGACAATAACTAAATCAAAACAAAGCTATTTGGGCACTTGCAGTCCTCTGGTAGCTTGCACCCATCCACACCATAAAAAAAGAAAATGATCTCATCAAGGATTGCACATAACAGTTTAACACAAAATTCTACTAGGGGCAATGTACTATCAATAACATCAACTCCATTTCACTAACAGCAGACTTCTACTTGGCTGCACATGTCTGTCAAGAGTACTGCATGCTCGCATGATGATGTAATCTGTCTCTGATGCCTGAAATTTCAGGTTCTCCAGACCACCGCAATTGAGCTTCAAGCTTTTTCAATATTCACAAAACTCATCAGCCTTTCAAATACTTTTAGGTAGATGAAGAAACCCATCTAGTATCTGAGATGTGCAATTAATGAGCACTAATGTCTTTTTTTAACATCAGGATCAGGATTATATAATTTTGTGGATCATTTTATTTAATTATATATTATTTTAGTAGATAATTTTCTATGGATTATATAAGTTTGTCATAATTGTGTTGTCAAATTTTGGATGATTAGTGCATACCCATGAATTATGTCATTCACATGTTAGGATTGCCCAGAACATGGTTAGGATATCCAAAGCCCTGTGGTGTGCAGCAGACACTATAATGAAACCACTGTCATGTGTTTTGAAATTGCCATCTGGAGCATTTTAAGACCAAATGCAGTGGAAGAGGATAAAAACGATCAGAGAAATGGAAAGCCAACAATGCCAAGCACTGGTCTTAAACCAACATCTGAGGAAATAAGGCATGACTAATATATGTTGAAAGAGATAAAACTGCTGTATTTGTGTGGTGTTAAGCAATACCTGTTCATCAGCAGCTGAAGCAAAATGAGGAGACTTGTTTTTCAGCAGTGTGACAATGTCTTTGTAGACTTCACTTTTTGTCATATAGGAGTTTTCACCTCCTTCTCCGTTGATTCTCTGAAAAGACAAATCATAATGTAAGTTTAAACAGAGCTTGACAACATTCCCAATGGTGTATCAGTATTTTTGGCTGAGATTTAAGCCGGGTTACAATAGATATCTCAAACATAAAGCCATATTGGAAAAAGAAAAGTAAAAGTGGAAGAGAAAAGGTTTAGCACTCATTAAACACACACACATAAAAAGTCCATCAGCTTTACACACATGCACAGGCATAACTGTATTTTGAACTCCTAATCTCTGAGGTTTAGAGGTGAATTGTTCTGATTAAATGTCTAATCTATACAATTAGCATCACTGTCATTTGCAGTAGATTCAAACTGACCACAAATGTACAATGAACAGATGAGTGTCAGAAAGCATTGAACAGAACACAGACAAGGACAAGAGACTCCAAAAAAGAACAGATATTTAGAGAGAGACGTGGAGAGGGAGAAATATCAGATTGAAGAAAGAAACACAAAGATAAAAATAGACAGATATGTACTTGATTAAGTGGCATTCTGAATGAAAAATTTTGTGGTGTGTGAAATGTTGCTTTTGATTAATTGCACACACATTTAGTTCTGTGGGGCGGCTCAAACCACAGAAGCAGATCTGGAACAGAATCATATAACTGGCATGTCTAAACTTTTCAGTTTGACTTACCTCATGTTTTGGAAAAGTGTCTGTATACCGTACCTTTCAAACACATTAAGAGCACATTGTGTATGTTCAAATTGTCTACCAAAATTTGCTCTCTTGACAGCCTGACACATTTCAGATTCAGCAGACTCATATTGCATCATTCAGCATTCCGATGGAAAGCATTAATTTTCGTCTTCTAGGTGCTCAGGTCAGGCTTGTTGGGATATGCCCCGTTTAGATTATTAACCTCCTCTGTAATTGGTTTTCATGATTAAAATACAATATATAAACAACTGAAGGAATGTCCACACTTCTGAAACTGATTACTAATGACAGATGATACGTTATGTAGCTGAATTCCATAATTTTTGACACCAATGTAGCAAAACATGTGTGACAACAGAGAATTGTGTTCCTAGATCATCTAAAACTGACCACGCAAATGCCTGGTTTAAAGGAGCCACTGACAATAAAATTTCTGATAATTTACTTCTCCATTCATCCAAGATGTTTTTCTTTCTTCAGTCAAAAAGAAATTGTTTTTGAGGAAAACATTCAAGGATTTTTCTCCAAATAGTGGACTTCAACAGGGCCCATTGTTTGAAGGTCCAAATTGCAGTTTCAATGGAGCTTCAATGGGCTCTACACGATCCCAGGAATAAGTGTCTTGTCTAGCGAAACGATCGGAGTGAGATCATTTTCCCTTCTAAAAAAAAAATATGTATAAAACTTTTTAACCACAAATGCCCATCTTGCACTATCTTGACCCATTGTTTACAAGCGAACATGCAAATAAAGTCAACTCGCCCCTTTAACAAAAAGGTAAAACAACGTATGGAAAACGGCCATTTGAAGTTGGAGGAGAAAATTAGTTTTTTTTTCACCCTACACACTACCTTTTTGAAGTACATAGGATGAAGAGCTAAAACCGTGCGAGACCTCTTGTCCAACTGATAGCATAATGCGTGAAGTCGTAGATACGCATCGCAGACCTAGTGCAAGATGAGCATTTGTGGTTAAAAGTATATTAAAAAAAAATTATTTGGAAATGACAGACAGTTTCGCTAGACAAGTCACTTATTCCTCGACTGGGATCGTGTAGAGCCCTTTGAAGCGGCATTGAAACTGCAGTTTGGACCTTCAACCCGTTGATCCCCATTGAAGTCCACTATATGGAGAAAAATCCTGGAATGTTTTCCTCAAAAACCTTAATTTCTTTTCAACCAAAGAAAGACAGACATCTTGGATGGCACGGGGGTGAGTTAAATTATCAGGATTTTTTTATTCTGGAAGTTAACTAATCCTTTAACATCTTGACAGTTTTCTCACCTCATTGAGGAAAACTTCACTTGTGCTGCAAGTGATGAACAGCGTGGGTTCTGTGTCACAGGCCTCGATTATAAGGGAGCAGATCTCTCCATCCATCTGCCTCCACGGTGGAGAACGACAACCATTGGAGAACACGTAATCTGTGGAGGCAAGATTTATGCTTTAGAGATTTGTATATTTTGTTACATGTATATTGTGTCAAATGTTAAATTAGTGCACTGTTGTCACCTCTCAACAGTAAATATTTGCTATAAAACTTCAGTTTTGGAAGGTTCATACAGTGCTGGCTCCCACAGGGGCAGATGGACACTCTCTCCCAGCAGCCCTGCCAGTGAAGATGACTGATTGTTCTTCAGGACTGAGCTGCTGCAGACATAACCCTAAGATAAATCACCCTCGCCAAAAACCCCCGCTGATACTCCACATGCTCCAAACCACCCTGCTCATCCTCACGGTGCCCCCCCCCCTTTTATTTGCATAGAAGCTTCCATTTTTTACTCAGCATACGGGGACACATTTTTCAAAAGAAGCCACATTCATCATTCAAAATTTGCAGGCCGCACTCCTCTTTCCAAAAAAAGAGTTGATTGTTATGGCACAGCAAATCAGCCTGTTCTCCTCAGGGAGAAAGGAAGAAGTGATGAACCTCTTTGTAAACTGAAATCTGACATATGTAATGGTTTCCATGTTGTGGAAACTTGAATACAGACATGTTATATTTAAAGGATATCCAGAATTGCTACTAATGGTGATGGCTTGAAGAGTGAGTGTGAGGCAGAGAGAAAAATGTTTTTGACTTATTGACATGCCAATAAGCACTAAAATGTTTATTGGGTTTCTTATAGGAAAACTACCATGTAAAGATGTTTCGGTCTTAAAGGTGTGGTAACATTAGCAAAAATTCGCAGGCAACAGTGTAGCAATGCAAAACTAAACAAAACCAGCAGCTTTCTGTTGGTCAACTAGGCGAGTCCGTTAAAAAACAGCTTTGGGAATTCTTTGAACCTCACACAAAATTCCCAATTACACTGATTCCTATTGACATTTCTGGATGTGTGGTCACATTTACCGAATTTAGTAGTTTGGTTGAAATCAAGTACTTTCTATAGGAATCTGCACAATTTGGAATTTTGGAATTTTGCTTGAGAGCAAAAAGATTTCCCCAACATATAGACCAATTTAGAGTAGACGTCACAGTTACGTCACTTGCAGCTGCACGCGCATAGTGGTTGCAGAAAAACACTGGGAACAAGTGGAGATAAATGGGTCAAATCCATGGAATAAAAGAAAAAAATATTTTTGTGCCTTTTGATGTCAAGATTGCAAATATTTTTTTATACAATACTGTCGTCAAAGACGCCATTTGAAGCTAAACGCAGACGTTTAAACGGACATATTACGGATGAAAACTGTTATGATTACTTTACTTTTAAAGCATAAATTCGATTTAAACAATATGTCTACATAATATTCACATATGCTGTTCATAGGGGACATATTGTATTAGCCCTACAGTCACAGCATGAAATATTATTTAAACCTTACTATTAGAAATATTATGTAAACCTTACTATTAACATTTTTACATAACATTTATTTTATCTCACAATTCTGACTTTTTTTTTATATCTCCTAATTCGGACTTTATAACTCGACTTAACTCAAAAATAGTGAGTTTGACAAATCTGAGGGAAAAAAGCCAGAAGAGCCGAGGGGAAAAGAGAGAATGACGAGTTGTTTTTCCTTATTAGAATTGTGAGATATAATCTCGGAATTGCGAGAATAAAGTCAGAATTTTGAAATATAAAATCAAATTGACCTTTTTTTATTCTTTTATTCCATGGCTCCATAGACTGCCACTTGAAAACCGTAATTTTCTGCCTCCAGATAGGCTCCGCCCACAACAAACATCATCCCTGTTTCGGATCTGTAAGACTATCCCACTCTCTAACGTCAATTTCGTTGAATAACAATGCTTATCGCTGGGTGACAAGCTCTTGTAATATGCGGAGAACATTTTGAAAATGACATCTAATCAATATAATCTATAATCTTTTTTAATCTAACTGTTTTGTACCGTATCCGTGTAATTCTCTAGCTGTAAAGGCTATCTTTCCTGGGTTTTCTGCAACCATGATGCACGCGCATCCTGAATGTTTACAAACCTATAATTGGTCTATGGAGTTAAGTTGGTCACGCAATTTCACAGAAATTGAATTAAATAGTATTTTCTTATTTGCCAGCTTTAGGCTTATACAGTCTTCTGGTACTGTCAAGAAAATAATGAATCTGTTTAACTGAACATAGTTCAATCCCACCTCTGGAGGTCTGTTTTGCCTATTTGTTTGAGTACCTCCCATAATTTTCACCTAGAAAACTCTTAGGCTGATGATACACAGAGCAACCTTTTGAGCAATGTTGCCGGGCAACTTTAGTTAATGTTGCCGTCAACGGGCAACCAGGTGAGACACAGGACCCATGACTGATCTAAAGTATACAGATAGAAATTTGTTTCAGTGGGAAAGTGCCCAAGCAACATTGCTCAAATAAAGTTGCCCAGCAAAATTGCTCAAAAAGTTGCCCCGTGTATCATCAGCCTTAAAGTCTTCATATTCATAACCTGAATCCTCTAAAGCCTTGAGAAACACTGTTTGCTGAACTCTGATATCAGTTGGTTTTGATTTCATTTTTTACATCAGCATGGAGGTCGGCCCCGCGCACCTGCATGAGGTTCGACTCTGAAAGTGGGACTGTGAGCATTTCACTGGGGCCGGCAGTCACCTCAGTTGTCTCTACAGATCCATCTTTTGAGTTATCTGACACCAACCTCTCTTGATTCAATTTCTCGTTGGCCTGCAGGAACTGTGATGGTTCAGTGGCCACATTTAACTCAGCACCACTCTTCCTGTCACAGCTCTGCACATCATCACTAACAGCCACATTAGTGGCGTTCATCTCATTTTTGTTAGAGTAGGTCTGCCTAATGTGTTCGTAATTAACAGACACAAAAAAAATGCATCTACATTGAACTAATAAAATAGACAAAAGTACAAATACTGGTGCAATTTGTCTTTAATTAGAAAGAAAAACAACATAAGATAAAAGTCTTGCTTTCTGAGAATTTTTTTTTAAATGTATGATTAGAACAATAAAAATGGTGTGAAAAAATAATAAGATATTTTTTTAACATTTTAAACATAAGCTCACTTAATTTGAATACATTTATATGAAAATAAGACTTAATATCTTATGTAATTTTGCTTTTCAAGTTTTGCTTGGGTTTTGCTTGGGTAAAAATAAGTCTGGAAGTGAGTGAGTGACAGAAAGAGATAAAGTGAGCAGAAGTGATGGAGAGGGGGGAAAGTGAGGATAATGCAAACCTGATGTGTAGCGCACAGACTTCAGCACCCGGTTTTCTCCTGTTCCACAGAATTTCTTCAACAGATCTACCTCTGTATTAACAGCTGCTGGGCTTAGCCTGCCCTCTCTGGGCAAAAACACACAGAACAAAAATACAGCTCATTAACCAGTAACAGTAATATAGCTGGATGCATGCACAAGCTTCAAATTGAAAACATTTACTTGTCAAGTGCTGTAGATTAAGAAGTATCTTTTCAGTATTTTAAATATATGACAAGGCATTAAAGAATGGCTGACTGGTTTGATTGAAGGCAGTGTATATGCATACAGAAAGAGTTTACCTCGTGATCGGTCTGACAGCAATGCTTAACAACTTCTCATCCAGCTGATGCAGGATACTGAATAGCTTGCCTTCGTGTATTGTGGGAGAGATGGGCCCAAAGATCTTCTTCATTGGCTCCCTGTTAACTGTTGGCCATTAACAAATTTTACTCACACCTGTTTGTCATACAAAAACTCATCAACTCATCTTTGTTTTTTCCCTCAGCCCCATTGCAGGTTGCATTTCAAGACTTTTGGAACCAGGGCGATAGGTGTCAGTATAAAGTCCACAAACACTGGTACTATTGGGACAAATAAGAGCCCATTAAGTGTTAGCAAAAATGTACTGAGTACACATTTAAATGTTAGCCAAAAGCTGCAGGAAGCATGTCTGAAATTAATCTTCAGATGAACAATTTGCTAAAAGCCAGAGACTACTAAGGAAAATGCTTCTATTTCACATTTGTATAATTAATACAGACTTTTTTTATTACATGTTATATCATCAATTAAAACTGAACTGAAAAAAATAACATATTTCAGATTTTAGTATGCGTATTCCTCTTCTTGCTTTAATGACAGTTGCATTCAAGAGGCACAAAACTCCACGAGTTTGTGTAAACCTGATGATCAAGTTATCCAGCCTGATCTAGGAATGATCCAAAGAGCATCCTGTGCATCAGTGGAAGAACATCTGACCGACTGTTTAATGATATTTTGTTTGGGGTCCTATAAATATTGCAAAATTTTAAATACTACAGATTTTATGTTTCTAGTTCCAGGTTTAAATAATTCCAGATTCTCAATGTGTTCTCAGATTTTGGGATCCCACATATTTCATCATAAATGAATGAAGGCCCTGGAATGATGAAGGCTGCAAAATTGTCAATATTTTTACTTTTATGTACATAACGATGGCTACAAGGAATAAGGAATAACAGAATACGTCATTTCAGACAAAGTAGCCCTTAAAGTAAAGCTGCATGCAGCTCACCTTCCAAACAGGCCCAGACCTCCTTCATCTTTTTATCTTTGTTTAGTTGCAAAAGGTTTGAGAGGTGGTAAAACGAGTGCACTGTGATGGCAGGTGGACTCAGCTGAAGAAGGGGACGTCCCTTATCATCACATTCCAGGGACACAGCTGATTCTTCTCTGAAAAAGAGAAACAGCAAAGGGTGGGTTGAAAAATCAGAAATTATCTGAAAACCTGCAGTAGTTATCTACACAAGAAAATTAAATTAGATGCAATCTTCCTCATTTCTCTAAAGCAAATGTCATGCTAGTCAATTGCACGTTTAACAGTTGTTGGCATTACCTGGTGTCATATATATCTGATGTGAAATCAGCTGTTTCTAGAGATGTTTTCCATTGGAAAGGCTCGCTGAATGGAATCCTGGCCTCCTGTGGGTGTCTGTCTGCGAAGTCCTCCGTGAAGAGCAGGATTTCAGTCAGTATGTCATTATTCAGAGGGCTGTTCTCTAGCTGATCTCCATCAGAACTCCACTGAACTGCCCTAGAAAGCGTCACCCCCATGACGGACACCAGACGAGTCTAACCTAACATTAAAGCAGAGTTAAAGCAATATAGCTAACACTATTAATACAACACGAGAAGGATACAACTATATCAACGAATGCATTAAAGCGCGAGGACTGATATGTGGGATTGCAAACATATCTAACGGGTTATTACTATTTAAATTTAAAGACGCAAAATATTTGTGACCCTCATGAAAGAGTCGATTTAAAAGACGGTTTATTACTCACCAACAAACTGACTAAACAAGTCTGTATGATGTTTCTAAAAGTTGTCCTTTTCAAATACGTTGTCTTGTTAACTTGTCGGCGTTCCCTTCAGTTACTAAGTAAACAGAAACTAACTGCAGTTGCTAAGATACGGTCAAACAACGTAGAGCGAAGAGGGTCAAAAAAGTAGTGTAGGAAAAGCGTTTGGCTTTACATAAGTTACTCTTAAGTTACTCTTTTCTTTTCTTATCGTCTGTGTTTGCAGGACACACTGTATTGAATATGAATGATCAACATTCACATTATGATGTTTTGCAATGAAAACAAACATGAGGTCCAAAACGAGCCTACCTGACCGAATTAAGGGCTTTTACATTGTGTCAACTGTTTGTTTTCTCTGGCGTAGCGTGCCACAGAACCACACTTCTGAGAGGCTCTTTATAAACTTCCGTGCTGTGCTGTATGGTTTGGCAGAAAATTACACACAGGCATTTGGGCCACAGAAAAGACTTTATTTCCCCGTTGATCGTGCCCGTACAGCCTCTCAAAATAAGTGAATTCAGCACAACATTATTCAACTTTGATAGTTCTCACTCATAAGCTTTCAAGTGAACCGAAACCAAACAGGAGCTCCCTATTTTCAGATAATGCATATGCAAGGCCTAGTGCCAGGTGTATCAGCCTCTCTCGCTAGTTGCCAAACCACACCAATGACCTGGAGATTAACATTACAGAAATGTCCATGCCTTTTCACTTAAATAGTGCTCTTTAGATTATTCTCTCTTACTGAATTAATGATTTCACTTCTTGTTGTAGATCAAGAGATCATAACTAAGAATTTCTCTAGGCATTTAATATTACATAGAAATTTACAAGCATTTCCACAAGACTTCCACAATACAAAATAAATTACAGCAGCAGAGACTTTTTTTGTTCATTTAATCATGTCTGTTTAGCGGTATGAAATATGGGTAGCCTATTTCAGAGCTTCAAAACACACGTCACCAGTAAACAACACCGAATGGGTTTAATTTCCGTAATACTACTGTATATTTTCTTTGTGTGTAGATTAGGAAATAAGCAGCCGGACCCGGTAAAGGCCTTTGATTTGAAATCTGGGGAAATATCTGTTCTTGCTCTTTTTTGCAACAGTCTAGTCATTTACAACCACAAGGTCATAGCGATGATTAACAGAAGCAGAAAATAAATGCAAATGCTCACTTAACAGTATGTGCGTCAACATTTTGATTTATACCTACAGTCCAGACACGCTTTTATTCTACATGTATTTGCAATAGCCCAGTCTTTCATCCTTGGTTGAATAAATGGGTGCAAATCAGTGTTGTCGATCTTATTGTGTGACATTTTGTCTGGCCTAGCCTCTTCTTGGAAATCCAACAGCCTATAGAGGGGAGCCCATAAGAGTAACACTGAGACTCTGCGGGCAATAAAAAACAGACCCTCTCCATCGTTAAAGCATTGCGATCCCTCACTCTCATGTCTGCTATCATTCAGGGATAAATTGTAAATAGATTCAAGATGATGACACTGGAATCACTGGAGTTTTCAAGCTGGAGTCTAAGGACCCCCAAAGGGCCGACAAGCCGTTGAAAAACATTTTGGGGGAAAAAAAAAAAACACATTTTAACTATACATTACTTAAAACTTAAATCAAATTAATTAACATTAAGTTTTAAAAAAAAGTTTTGCTAAAGATCGTTCAGAAATGCTGACCATATCATTATTTTATGCTATTTATTCCATTTTATTCTATTGACAACTGTAGTTTTTAATAGTAAGGTGTACATTTGAGTTAAATTCTCTTCAATAATACACATATAACACTAATAGTGGGTAGAAAAAAATATATTCAACTTTTCAACAATAATAATACTAAGTAAATTTGTATTATTATTAGTAAACTATTTTATAATTTGCTTTGGCTTCAGTACCGCGACAATATAAAAGCCAATTACTAAATTTTTTTTAACATATATTGTCATTATAAAATAGTAGTATAAATGGGTCTTTATGCATGAAAATATATAATTACCTTTATATTTTAGAGAAGGGATGCTATAGGCCTATACATCAAAAAATTAAAATTTAAAATGAAAACCCCTGAACCACAGATAAGTTACAACAGGTGACGACCAGAGAGAGAGAGAGAGAGAGAGAAACAAGGAATTCAAGGTTTTAAATAGAGAGTGTCAAGAAGGTAGGAATGAAGAGAAAGGACAAACAGGGAGAGAAGGGAAATCAAGTGGGTAGCGTAACTATGGGGAACGCAAAAGACCTTATAGAGGATCCACTATAGCTCTCATTAGCTCGTGCGGAGGTTAGGACTACTGATTGCTGGTTTCGTTAAGAAGCAAATGTGACACTGAGGGCGGGGGCAACCAGAGCATTGTCTCCTTTAAAACATAAACACACACGATTAAACACAGCCTGTGAGCATAAGCACCTGTCACTTGTCCTCCCCCACTCCTCCTCCTCCCTGCAACGACCTCTTCCGTTTGACATCCGTCGCATACACGGCATAATAAACAAAGAGCGGCTTCTATGAACAGGGGGGGATCCCGGAGGGAGAAGCCGGAGAGGACGCGGGAAGATGGATAAAAAAAAAAGAAAAAACCTGCTGGACACAGAAATAGGGATGCTTACGTCAAGGGGGGCGGCGATGCTCGCACAACACGAGGGGAGGGGGGGGGGGGGGGAAAGGGAAAGGAGGGGAAAAAAAATAAGAGGAAGGAAAAAAAGGGAGAAAAAGACAGAGACCACTGCAGAAGATTTACGTCGGCCCGTGGCTCTGTCTTAATCAAGCCAGGAGCGGTTAGTTGCGAGGGTCCGTCCACAGCTCACTCTCACACCGCTCCAAGGGGTGATCTCAATAAACAGGAGGTTCCATTAACGAGGGGAAAAAAAAAAGAAAAAAAAAAAAAAATGGGAAAAAAAAAGGAAAGGAAGGGGAGGAAAGGAAAAAAAAGAGAGAAGGGGGAAAGAGAGGGGGGGAGGGGGGGAAATCGCTTGCTCCGCTGTTGCAGTCATTACACACAAGTTGTGGGGCGATAAAGGGCACCGACCTACAGGAGTTAGGGCAAAGTTCAAACAGTACACACTTTTGTGCTGCTTTTAAATCGTTTTTCTAAATAAACACGCTAGCCAGCAGTCTTTGACCACTGCACCGTGTCTTGTTGTTTTAACCATCAGATCTCACGCAAGAGAGAAAAAGATGAAACTACAATGAAGTAGAAAAAGTGTGGGCTACTTAAGTTCCGTAACAAAGCATGTCTGCTTAGTTGCTAGACACAAGTTGGGATATCCAAATTCTGCTGAATAGTTTAGTTGTTTTCATGCAACTTACTTGATCAGCTGGAACATCTGTATTCAGCTGTTTACCTGAAACCCACAACTATTGGGGACATCTTGCCTTCAGATGAGGGGGATGCCAGTCCCACGTCTGAACAGACAGGCACCATACATACAGTACTGCAGACATGAGGTGTTTATATACATAAACTTTGCTAGATTTACTATTCTACTACATTATCACAGTCTGTGAAAATGGCATATATTTCTTATTATAGCATTCGGTTAGACTGGATAACTTGTGCCTGCTTAATAAATAACAAGAAATTTACACACTAGATAATACTTCAACACCAAAATTAATGCAGTGGTGTAATGAAGGGGAAATACATTTATTGAAAATATTTTTTGGACATTTTACAAAAAAATAAAGTCATTTTAATGTTGCGGAACGTGAGATCCAGATCCACAACCAGGCTTCTCAATAATCAGCACTGGCCTATCAGTGGAAAAATCAATAGCTACTGGATATAGTTCAGTGGCTTCCAGCAACAAGTCAGTCTTAATTTTGGACCTTTCGGCCCACCATAGTTCTCTGCATTATAAAGTATCACGGGGATTGTTTTACCCCGCCAAACAATTCAGTGCTTGAGTAAACAGGCTGACTGATTCAGACTTAAACTTGAACCGATTTGGAGAGACATGTCCTGCAGCTCTGCTGTTGGTTATTATTGGATTTGGATAATTCTGCTTACAGTTTGACAAATTCATTTATAAAGAACTGACACAAAAGAGTGAATCACTGCCAGCCTGACATCTCATATGCTGATGTAGCATTTTGTGTCGCGGCACTGCTTCTTGACTGAAACTTTAGTTAACTACTCCAAAACACAAGATAAGATACAGTAAGCAGCATTCTGCTAATTTTCTATACAGATAATGTTGGTTCAAGCAATTATGCACAGTGGACCTGAACTTTCCTGAGAGTCTGTCGTTAATATAGCAGTAACATTAGTGGATCCACAGGAAATGTTCATTGTATCCAGTGCTGTCGCTAGCAGGGAGAAAGGTTGATTCTAGGGGCCCCCTAGATTTTGTTTATGTTTGTCATCACATAGATGTGCTCATAAAGTGTAGTTACGGTTTATAGCACTGCAGCATTTGTTTACAGTAATTATTAACTAAGAAGATAAAGGGTCAGGAGGGGATGCTAAAAAACCAGTAAAGCCAATTTTATTAGAGAATAACTAGAGAGAATTTGCACTTGCAGCTGACATCATTGACATAATTTGGGTGTAAGAGCTCTCGTGATCCCCCAGAGGACCACAAGAAGTTGGAAGTGTGCGTTTCTTAGTGACTTAGCGTATTGATTGACACCAGGCCTCACAAGTGCACACCATGGGAATCCGGGGCTCAAGATGCACCTTGGGTGTCAAGTGCGGTGAAAAGCCCCAGAAGAGCATGCATTTCTGAGATGAACGTGTTTGTGCTCTGTTCAAGCGTAGCAGAGCAGCAAGTAGATCAGATACATTTATTTACTACACTCTAAAAAAACGTTGGGTTATTTACTGTACCCAATATCTGGGTTAAACATGTTGGGTCGTTTTGTTGGGTTATTCCCATGTTTATTGGGTTATTTCTATAACAACACAACCAGTTGGGTTAAAATGTTAAATTCCAACGGTCGACCGGTGCAACTGCGACAGATGACACAGTGGTAATAATATGTGTGCGTTATGTTGTTTTTTTGTATCAGTGTCTTTAAGCCCTGACAGTAATATTGCTGTTTTTCCTAGGAGTATGTTTACATCTCTCCAGTCGACTGATACTTTAATCCGTTAAAAAGCCGTTATCTGCACTCTTGACTTGACAGGAGCGTTTTGAAGCCGATCAATTTCAAACCAATAAAAAACGGTTTCCTTACTTTTTCAGTTTGTCTCGACAGTTTTGGGGGAAATTTGACATATATTTCAGATATTTGGCCGAAGCGCTCGTCTTGAAGAGCCAGTCTTCCTCCGGTGCCGCGTCCACTCTGAGTGAAGGTATGTCGCCTTTTTATTCAAAACTACATGTCCTTTCGTCTGAAAACTACAGTGTAAAATTAAAACACTACGAAACACACAGAAATGAAACGTTTTGTCTCTGGAAAGTTGCTGGTTACCACCAGAGCAGTCATGTTGTGATTATTTTTTACCGACAGAGGCCGCTGCGAGCTACACTGATTATTACACGCGCCGCTACTTCAGTCACGAAGAACTGAACATAGAAGAGAGCGGAGCATTATTATCATCAATTATCAAAAACACCATTATCGGTTTCAAGGTATGGTCACATAATAACTGTTCTTAAATTAAATTAATACTGTTTGTATTATATAATAGGGTCTGAACAGGATGCTGGATTTACACAGTTTCTAAAATTAATGAAAGTTCCACTGTCAAAACCCCATACACGTCTTAACTATACGTTAAAAGTACAAACGTATAGAAAGTACACCCTGAT
Source organism: Sinocyclocheilus anophthalmus (assembly GCA_018155175.1). Classification (NCBI taxonomy): domain Eukaryota; kingdom Metazoa; phylum Chordata; class Actinopteri; order Cypriniformes; family Cyprinidae; genus Sinocyclocheilus; species Sinocyclocheilus anophthalmus. Next base: position 678,457 of record JADLZN010000758.1, on the reverse strand, counting down.
TATGGATAAATGATAATACAACTAAATAATTGGACATACAACAATTACATTTTCATAATCGAAAAGAGGCTTAAATGCAAAATAATAAAGCTAATTAAAGATCCATTTCCAAAAGAACAAACATATAATCACATTTGAAAAGTTAAAAAAGTCTGTATTGTATATACACTGTACGTAACAATTTGTGAAAATGAAAATATTAAGGACACTAAAAAAAATGTTTAAAATATTTTTTGTTGATATTTAATTTTGTAACGCGTTTATGTGAAGTCATAATCTTGTTAGAATGTAGTACTGTTTTGATTTATGTTTAATAATTTTCATAGTGTGATTTTTGGTGTACTGTATTAAAACTAGTTAGTTAATTAGAACAATATATTAAACCCACAAAACCATAAAATCAATGCTACATAAAAAAGAAGTGAGATTTTAATTATGATTTGACACTGAAGTAGGAAATTGTCTTGTGTTTGAATGTTAACTGTTCCATTTCTTTGTTATTTTAGATTGCTCTGCGACTTAGGATATATACCCACATGTCAGGGAAGGAAGACTTTGAGACTCAAAAGGGCAGGGTCCAAAAGATAAGGCATATTGCAGCAAAAAGAATAGAGGCCTAGATTCTTCTGGATATTTTTCTGAGTGCGAAAATCCTGTTCTGTATTTCATGCCAAATTGTAAGATTTTACATTATGGACTGACAAGCAAACGAAACACACTTAGAGACAGTTTTACTAAACGGGGCAAATGAGCGCGAGAGGCCACCAATTCCAAAACAGCGCCGATGGGCGTGGAAATTTCTGCGGGTGATTTACTAACAATGCGCAAATTAAAGAACACAAACACAACATCTAATTTACATATCTACCAACATAATATACCAAGCGCAGTGCAAATTAGCGTAGTCACAAATAAAGAACAAAGATATAAAGAAGCCACAGTACACTGAAAAGAACCGGAGGCCAAAAATTAAAGGGTTGCAAGAAGTTTTGATAGAGCTCTATGCGTGATTCGAAGCAAATTCAAAATAGCATGGCTTGGCAAACGATATGTTCAGACAGTGTGTTCTTCTGGCATTCCAAATAAAATTAATATGTGTAGAAAAAAATCCTCCTCTTTCTACCACATGCTCTCTGTTCTCTGCGGTGCCTCGTCCTATAGCAACAATAATTGTAGCCATTTCAATAGCAAAATTGTTTAAAGGGAACAAAATAGTTTTTTCACCTAAAAATTCTGTCATTAATTACCCAACTCTCGGACCCTCCCATAGACAGCAAGGGTACTAGATCGAGACGGAAAAGTACCAAGATGATTGACAAAGTAGTCCATGTTACATCAATGTTTCAACTGTAATGTTACAAAGCAATGAGAATCTTTTTTTTTTTTGCGCAAAGAAAACAAAAATAACGACTTTATTCCACATTTTTGTCTCTACTGCATAGGGGATGTGCCATGTTATACGTCCACGATAACAACGGTATGCATTTTACTGATAAAAAAAGTTCTATCCGATATCAATGATATAGCGTCCCAATATGATGTATTACTAGGATTAACCTCTGACCGTGGTAGTTCCCTTGCTGTCTATGGGAGGGTCAGAGAGCCCTCAGATTTCATCAGAAATATCGTAAATTGTGTTCCGAATATGAAAGAAGGTCTTACGGGTTTGGAACAAAATGAGTGTGAGTAATTAATGACAGAATTTTTATTTTTTTGGTGCACTATCCCTTTAAGACATGCTTTTTTTGGGGGGTTAAATAATGGCACAAATACCAGTACTTTGACGGTGCAACGTTGTTAAAAACACATGCAGAGTCTCGAATTACTCTCCTCCATACACTTTGCGTCTGAAATGGAAACTCCTGCAAATGCATATTCGATAAGGTCAGGTGCAAAAATAACTGTCCACGCCTTTTCAGCGCGTTTTTAGTAAAAACTGACAGTACAATTTTAACTCCAAAAGATGGTTTGCGCTGACGCAAGCTGTTAGTAAAACGGACTCTTAAAGGGTTAATTCAAAAATTCTGCTGTACACAAGATATTTTACTTTCATAGTATGAATAAATACACATTCTTCAAAATCTTCTTTTGTGTTCACACAGAACACGAAACTCATACCGGTTTGGAGCAACTTGAGGGTGAGTAAATGATGACAAAAGTTTCATTTTTGGGTGAACTATCCCTTTGAGAAAAATCACACAAACTGGTAAGGCTGCTTGTGCCTGCTCAAAATTCTCTGTATAGCATTGCAGCATTAAACAGTATGTAAAGACACATAAAAGCTACTTTCAGAAGTGCTTCTGTGCCATCTTTGTAATGAGAATTTTGACTCTAGATCAATCTAGATCAGGTATGAGACCACAGAAAACCACAGCCTGCTGATATAGAGTCTAACTGCATGATTACGAGAGTGATATATATAGTTTTTACATAACTTAAATTTCATTCTATATGTCATTGACACACTGTCATTACCACCCACTAGCATAACAATGTAACATGCAGAAAGAGTTCAAAAATCCCCACACCTGTCTATAATGATACAAACACCACTCTTGTAACACTCTGCTAATAAAACAGACATTAATCCATTATTACAACAGTAAGAAGTCAAATGAAAGACTGCTACCATGGCTTAGAAAAGTGTGGATTTTTTCCCCGTTTTTTCCCCATTCTTGTTCAGTGATTAATCCATTGTTCTTTCTATTTAAGATGGTCTTGGAGATTGCATTAAAGTTGCATTAAAACCCTGACATCCTCCTCCATTGCCATACAAAGTGGGTAAGTGCATCTTTTATGACAATACATTTTTGGGTAATATTTGATCCAATGTATGTATGCATATTAGCATTTTAAATTTCTGTTTAAAGGTTGGAACAAATTTCATTCTGTATTTGGAGGAGGAGGAGGAGCAACGAAGGCGATACCCTAATTTCCTGCAGTTTTGGGGTAAAATCCATCCTTCATCATTGTGGGAGAAATGGCACTGAAGCAAGACTGTCTTTTTACAAGCAGTTGATACATGGTTTAGATTATTTTACATTTTGAACATTGCATATCCCAAGCCTGTTTCAGCTGTAATTACATTGTCTGTACTAGCTTTGTTCTGTTTGTTTATTTGTGAATTCATATTTATCTTGTAAACTAAAACAATTGCAAGCAACCTAATGTGATTAATAAGACAATTTCAACCAGTTATTTAATTTAATTGAGGTTTTTGCAACTTTAAATGTAATAGAAATAAAGTGTTTTCAAAATATTTGTATGCTGTATATTATTATTGATTTACAAAGTAATACTACTACTACTACTACTAATAATAATAATAATACCAGGATGGTTAATTGGTCAAAAACATTTTTTTGTCCAAATAACCCAACAAATTAGTTATTTTTTAACCCAATGCATTGGGTTACTAACTTACAACCCAATCCATTGGGTTTAACTAACCCAACATTAGGTAGGTGCTATAGTAACCCACCATTGGGTTATCTGTTGGGTCATTTTTAACCCAACTATTTTAAGTGAGTAGCTGATTGGCATGCAGAAAAGCTGACATGTCTGCGCTTCGTCATGCTGTGGAGCAGCAAGTATGATCAGGCACGGTTATTTATCTGCTGGTCGGACACGGAGTGGCAACCTGGCTTCATGAGACCAGAGACTCCACAGGGAACCATTTGAAGTCATGTACTATGTAGTAAGCAGGGACTTGCTACGATGGGGTGTTGATATGGTCATGTGTCCTACAGCATCAGTTCACAATTCATCTCCCGTTGCCTCATAGTAAAGTGTCTATCGAATGTGTACACAAGTAGTAGGTTATCCAGGTACTTTTTGTCTACTATTTTTTGTATTCAGCCATACTACTCTTTTGGTGTACCACTTTCACAAACTATACTACAGTAGAGAAGTATTCAATTTCGGACACAACATTTTTTTTTTTGATTTGTACACCAGTGCCACAAACCACATTTATCTGCGCGAGGAGCAGAGCCACTTTTGCAAGACACATACAGTTTTATTTTTTTAACCGCTAGAAGGCCAAAAGTTACATTGTAGCTTTAACACAAACTGTGTGATTATTGGAAATAGAGGTTAAACACAAAGTGGCGAAAAATCTTGAGTGTCGACATCACTACATGTATTCTACCAGCATGGTAAGGAAAGGTTACAGCCGGCCCGGCGGTGAAAAAGCAGCTAAATTCGCCAAATGTCAGAGCGTTAGGCATTATAAAATAATGATTCCCCATGAAATAAACATCTGACCAGAAGACCTACTGACTTCACAAATCGTGTTGCATGACATGCGATATTATTTACATGTCTACAACAGCACGCTGTGGACTTTTTTCCTTCTTTGATGAAGTACCATACCTAGACCTAAAGCTCCCACAGCGGACAATCCCATTACTGCACAGGGATGGAAGTCAACAGCAGTTCAGCACAGTTAAGTACAGTTCAACAACTCTGTTAAACTCCACAAGCAGCCTGGCTGGAACACGGGTGACTTTGGTCACGGTAATGAACACCTGCAAAATCTGTCAGATACTCGTAACAAGGAAAATCAGCAGAAGTAGATGGAGTGAGATAGACTAATATGGGGAGGGGGGAATGAGAAAAGCCCACCACGATACTTCCCAGCTGTGAGCTTGATCTCGTGAGCATATTTTAAAGCAACGATTACGAGGGATAAAGCTGTAAGATTGTGAGACTAACTTATGATGAACAAGAAAGTTAATAACTCATTTGATGAGCACGTTTTCGGCCGACGGACTCCACATTGTCTCAAACTGGACTCACAAGCTTTTGTATTCAACAAATCAGGTACATCTCATCCCAGACTCAAATATAAATGCTATCGTTATTTGCTCATTATGAATAATAGACTGTTTTATAGGGTGTTTGCACAGGCAGCTGTACAAGTGTGAGTGTGTGTTAATGTGTGTGCGTGTGTGAGCCAAAGCGAAAAGGCTTAAACCCTTACAATGGTTTGATAGGCCAGACAGGGAGACACATAGAGGGAGTTGGGTGCCAAAGTCAACCTCACTTAATTTTCAACAGCAGACAGAGAAAGACCTCGGTGCATCAGTATGTTTATGAGCGCTGTATGATGGGATTCACCTCTTCTTAGTTTAGCATGATAAGCTCCAGGACTGTCAAATCAGCTAGAATGGTTTAAGGAGACTGGCTTTTTGATTTATGACAGAAAATCGTATTGCAATAACAGGTTGTTAAACAGCACTTGTTGGCAGGGTTGGAGAGATTCACTGACCCGCACTATAAGAAACAGTCCTATAATATTTTCTTTCAAATAGACTCTGCACCTGTTCTTATTTTACTCTTACTTTTTTTAACAGAGACAATAGGCTTGTTTAAAAAAAAAAAAGACTTAATTGGCCCTCTTATTTTCCTAAGAAACCAAATTTGACTCAAATCAAAAATATTTTTTTCCTTTCCAATGTGGATTTAAAAAAATTACATTAGATAAATTTCATAAGATAAAAATAGTATTTAAAAGACAAAGGTAATTGTGATGGTCCATTGTTCTTTAAATAATTTTTTATTCTAAAAATAGAATATAAATCTAAATAAAACAGCAAAATTGTCAAAAAAAATAAAAACAACAACAACAAAACATTATTATTTGAATATAATATGAAAACTTGTGTTCGTTTTTTTGGTTTAGATGTTCTGTCAGAAATTCTGGATCTGATACCAAAAATGTTCGTAACTGTAAATAAGTCAAAAATGACCCCAAGTCAAGAGAAGGATAACTTGTGAATAAGGTTGAGGATGAAGGGGAAAAGGAAAATTCTTGAGAGGTTTTAGATTTTACATTTGTTTTTATGCCATGAAGCCCTGTACTTCATCTTTCTGAAGTTTTTCTTGCTCTAAAATAACAGTCATAACTTTCATGTCTATGGTATATGCAACAAACACAAACTTGAGATCCCGAGCCCAAGCCAACACTTCCACTGGGCACAGCCAAAGGTAAACGCATTACAAATCACCGCACAGGGTGTTCGTAAAGAAGCCACACTATAAAAAAGAAGCAATAAAGTCAATTATTTTTGCACTAAACTTTCTCTCTCTGCTGAGAAAACAACATCAGATATGACAAAATGTTTTCTCTGTAACAATGAATATCAGTGCTCAGGCCTGGCCTGCTTCAAAACCTACAATTGCGGCTTTCATGTGATGTGTGCGCATGTCAAGCCGCTGTGTGCCTGTGCTTTCTTTGGAGCAGGAGTCTGACTTTCAAATATAGATGTTAAAAGGAGATTTATGAATATATGGATTTATGGTAAAAACCAATAATGGCTCTTTGTGACAGTAGTACATATTGGAGTGGGTTTTTGGGTACTGTTTGTTTATTTAATGTTTTTCATCGTTGTTCCACAAAACCCCAATTCCTCAGACTAAATCAACGAGAACTTTTACCAGAGCTGTACAGATATGGAATAAGCTGATCAAGCAACCTCAAACCTCAAATCATGTCTTTGAGAAAATAACATCAACATAAAATTGAATACATCCATTTGGGAAGACTGATGCTCAGAATATCATACTCACTGGATCATTTTGGCTATGTTCACACTGCAAGCCTTAGTTCACTATTCTGATTTATTGCTCAGATCCATTTTGCGTTTGGCTGTTCACAGTATTTTTAGATTTAATTTAAACTGGCTATTGTTCCAAACTGACCCGCATCTGCAAAAGAACAACAGCAAAAATGGCACGCTGTCATATAGCAAAGTAAACATGGATGCTACTGATGCCAATGTTTTCACGTTCATTTATAAGATGATGTGCTGTGGAAGCCAACAAATTCATACGCAGGCGATGAGGAAGACAAAACCAAAGATAAAGAGAGTTTTTCTCATAGTTTTCACTGTCCCTCCACCAATTATCTTCACAGATGTCTTCCATATTCATTGAGTGACCAAAGAACAACCAAGTCGTATGAATCACGATATAACTGTTCAGACTGAGGCCACATTGCAAAACATCAGACCTGTGTTTGAACTGGCACAAATTCTAAATCGAAAAGATCAGATTCCATGTGGTTTCTGCTGTTCACACTGCTATAAAATAAAACAGATCTGAGTCACATACAAGCAAAAGAATCTCCCATTTGAGCCAATTTTGCCTGCAGTCTAAAGGTAGCCTTTGATTCCTCCTGATGCCATTTTGCACTTAAAGGAAGCGCTTAACATCGAAATGGAAACATCAATTTTTCCCCCCCAAATATTTGCCAAATGTGTCAACAAAGACACAGATAGCAGGGTTCCAATGATGTAGCGCATAATTCAAAACACCAGTGTCTTATGATCTCACAACTGAACTCTAGCCAAGTCATATCTAACTCCTTTCAAGAGAATGGTTTCGTTGAGCCCTTCTGACTGTTTATTGGCCCGTTATTTTCTCTCTTCTGACATCTAGACCTGCCCATCCCCCCAAATCATCTGTCTTAATCCACACTACATATGCCTTGGTTTTCCCGCTCTCTAACCAAAGACGGCTCCCCAGCGTCCGGTTGTACACCCACACCTCCCTCTCCTGCTGATAACTGTCGCTTCTACGATTTCAAAGGCATGTTTCAACCGAAGTGCAGATCTTAATGTTCTTTCCTCTCTCTCTCCGTGTAATTATTATTTTGAAAGTGCGGTGTGGGGAGGCTGTCAGGGTTTGGCACAGTCTATGGCAGTAATGTGCCGGGTGTTTTAATACAGCTTGACTTCTGTTTTATAAACTCCCCCCCCCCTTCCCTTTTTTTGCGGGCAAAAATCAGGCCCTATCCGGTTCTTTCTCTCCCTTTCTCCCCTGCCCTCCTGTCTCGATGAACACACACAGATGTGCCACTTGGTATTTCTCTCTTCCGTGTGGTGGGTGGCGTGCATGTGCATTGTGGTGTCAGGCTGTTTGTCTAACACGGTCATTGGTTAAGAGTTTAGGTCCTAATAGGCCCAACACTGGCACCATACTTGTAATTTAGTGGGGGAAGATAGAGAGGAAAGCAGAGAATGAGACCTGGAACGAATGAGGAGCCCGTGCCACACTCTTAAAAATAAAGGTGCTTCAAAAGGTTCTTCAAGCGATGCCATAGAAGAACCATTTTTGGTTCCACAAAGAACCATTCAGTCAAAGGTTCTTTAAAGAACCATCTCTTTCTTACCTTTTTATAATCTGAAGAACCTTCTTTCGCCACAAAGAACCTTTTGTGAAACAGAAAGGTTCTTCAGATGTTAAAGGTTCTTTATGGAACCATTTAGACAAAAAGGTTCTTCTATGGCATCGTGAAGCACCTTTATTTTTAAGAGTGCATGGAGAAAAAACAGAACTTTGTAACAGTGATATCCCGCTATGGCACCATGAAAAAGCACTTAAAGTCACATAAGACAGCACTGATGTTTCCTCAGATCACAAGCACTGCCATGCTCGCTAACAACGGAGGCTTGATCAAAGACAAAGCTCTCGGTCCGCACCTCCTTTCCATTCCTCAGGCGTCTGTAGACGTCAGGTAGAAGCTGAGTGGGGCAAGTGTGCTAAAATGCTGAGAGTTGGCGTAATGGCAACTCAAAGGGCAGATCTCTGGGGTTCAAAAAGTATTTTCCTCCTTTTGGCCAAACTCCAAGAACAGGACACAGACAGGATTTCTACCCAGTATCCATTTTTCTTTAGTGCTACAGTTGAAAGCCTGTGTTCACAGACAATAGCTGGACAAATCTGAAAAATAAATACAAATTTCAATTATTACCCGGTCTAAAATACACTGTAAAAATGAGAAGTTGTAAATAAATTTTTTTTATTAGAGTACGTTTTACAAGGAAATACGGTTTCAGTTTTTCTACTTCAAAATGTAATATTTAATTCAGTGTTCTTTGTAATTATCTGTGAAATTTACAGGAAAAAAAAGTGTAGCAAAAGATCATATGGCAACACTACATTAAGGTTTCATTTGTTAACATTAGTTAACATGAACCAATTAAGAACTTCTAAAGCATTTATAATTTTTGTTAATGTTAATTAAAAAATTTACGAATACATTAAAATAAATAAATTAAAATCTGTCAGTATTTAATGGACCTCAGCTAACATGAACTAATAAAGAACAGTTGTATTTTAGTAACTAACAATTATGAATAAATACTGTAACAAAGGTATTGCTCATTGTTAAAGGTCCCATATTGTCAAAACTGAAATTTCCTGGCTTTTTTCATGATAACTGAGGTCTAGGTGCTATGTAACTACCATATAAGTTTCAAAACAGTCAATCCACAGTCAAATGCACACAGCCTGCATAAAGTAGCTGTGATTTTTCACGCCTTCAGTCACCACCCCGAGCACCGCCCACCATCCCACTCTCCTTTTGCCACACCCCCAGACAACATTACGTCCATGCCATTGCTGAGCAACAACAACACGGAAACATGTCGAGAAAACGCTGTTCAGTCTGGATGTCAGGAAACTACATCATTGCACAGTAGGTCTGTGATGGTCGACGTGACAACCGCGTCACTCTATAACAAGCATAATACAAAGGTTTGTATACAAGTGTAATAATAGTAGCAGTTGCAAATTTTTTATTTAGACAATAAGGCTATGCTAATTCACAAATGACCTCAAACACCACGGCGTTTGATCCTTTAGATTGGCAGGTTTGAGCGCAGGAACATACAGTACAGAATACAGAAACCAAATACTACATCGCCAGTCTGGAATCATTTCCATTCATGTCACCCATCCTCATTTGTACAAGTGTCTTCAAGTTCACGTGATCGCAAACGCTCGGCTGGTCAGGTTTGTATTTACTGCATTCGGTGTTTGAAAAAAAAAAAAAAAACATGGATTACCATTCTGAAACATCCTGTTGTAAGTGCGTTTGAGGAGGTGTTTGGTTGTCTCCTGTCGTCGCCGATTCGGTCTGAGTTCAGCTCAAACATGTAAGGCCGGACATTTCCCTCAGCAGTGACCATCATTACCAGTGTTTCTATTGACCTTACTTGTGAGTATCACCAATCCACAGCAGGCTACAGCATACATGACCCTAGTTACCTGTGGTTGGCCTGGCTGTGCCTCATTCAGAGAACAACAGGCCAATCAGAAGAGAGGCTCATGAATATTAATTAGGCCAAAATCGACCTGTTCTTTGCAGAGCTCCTGAGAAAAGAGCTGTAAAAATATATTGATATGGTTTTTGCTACTTATACCGCAAATATATATCCTTAAGGACATCAATACTTAAAATAAAACTTCAGAAAGGTGTAAAAATGACCTTTAATGTTAGTTAATGCATTTTTAACTTACGTTAACAAATGGGACCTTATTGTAAAGTGCTTCTGATCATTAGGTATCACTGGCTTCATTATGCATAATTAAAAAGTATTTAAATTTGGTATTTGTATTTGCACCTTTGCTCAAGATTAAACAAGTCTTCTTGTAAAAAAAACTCTATAGCTAGAATATTTTTCTTGTGCAAAAATGTATGACGTGTAAAATATGAAATGTTGTGGTCAAATAATCAATACACTCATATATTGATATGGAAGGTAATTATGAAAAGGAGGGTAATTAAAAAAAAAAGTTTAAAATATGTATTAAAAAAATAATATTCTGACGTTAAAAAAAATCACATTGTGAGATATAATTACTTGCAATTAAGTAATATAGTCATGATTACCTTTCTCTTTATTTTACTTTGAGGCATACAGTATAATCATATTAGCCAAAATATTAAATAAAAAAAATTAACAATTGACAAAAAACAACATTGCAATTGCAAAAACAGTGGAATTGAGTGAAAATGGAGCTTTCTACAGAGTTCTGCGGGGGACAGATTCCATGTGGCTCTTACGACTAGAAGTCTTTTATTTTCCCTTCACTCAGATTAGATAGTGATATGTGCAACATCTGCCTCTTAAGCCCTAATTAAACGTGACCGCTCTCGCATGCAGTTCACAGCACCTTACTTTCGAGAGGGATTTCTACACGCAGGCCAGGATTTAGTGCTTTAGTGGTTCCAGGCTCTCGTCAGGGACAAAAGCCTCTTTTATGTTGTGTTTGCGCTGATGGTGTGTTACATGAGTCATCTTAATGTGTGACACGCTTGAAATGTTCTGAGCTGATGACAACCTGTTAGGGTTAAATATTGCTATGGGTAGGTTCATACACCCTTGAGATGTGAACATACCATAGTGTTAAGGAGAGAGACCGGGTCATGCAGACACATATAAAGCTTACAGCAACAGTATTAGTGAATGTGTTTTAGTGTGCAATACGTCAGCTTGTGAAGGCTGACCAGAATCAGAATGTATCATTTTGACTCTGTTTAATATAGACAATACATTATAAATAAGTATAAAAGTTAAAAAATAAAAAATTGGTAGTATACATCATTTATACACTGCTGTTCAAAAGTTTGAGGTTGGTATGATTTTCTTTTTTGTTTTAAAGAAGTCTCTTTTGCTCACCAAGCATTTATTTGATTAAAAAAAACACTGCAATATTATTACAATTCAAAATAACGTTTTTCTACTTTGATATATTTCAAAATGTAATTAATCCTTTGATTACAAAGCTGCATTTCCATTAACCATTATTCCAGTAGTCAGTGTCACATGATGCTTCACAAATGATTCTAATATGTTCAAAAAACATCTTATATGATCCTTTTGAAAAAAACAGTTGTGCTGCTTAGTAATTTTGTGGAAATTGTGATACATTTTTATTGAGGATTCTTTTGAATTGAAATGTAAGCATTTGCATGAAATAGAAATCTTTTGGAACAATGTCTTTGTAACGTCATTATGTCTAATTATGATTAGAACGTGTCTTAACCCATTTTGTGCTTGACATGGCTGTGATAGATTCTAATTTCCACTGCTATTGGTAGATTGCATTGGTCATTAAATGGAAATGAGCTGGCTGCGTGTTCTTTAAGCTGCACAAAAATCTTGATGAGACTGTAGGACTGTATTTTCTCAGCTTGAGTAAGAAGATAATGTGATTCAAGATTGGTCTCCAGACTAAAACCCACTCTCTCATTAGGTACAGTTTTCACTGGCTGAGACTGTCTATGCTCAGACTCTGACATGGCATCGTTGAAGGAAACTGTGACAGTCACAATCATCGTCAACCAACAAATATTCCCCTGCAGGTTATGCGTGCGCATATAGACTGACACACTCAGAATCCTTGTGCACAAACTTGTGATTAAGCAGGCTCCTCGGTTTTGACATTACACACACTTTGCCTAAATTGGCCACTGTAGACTGTAGGAGAATTTCAGTGGGTTGTGTGGGTTAGTTTTTGGCCCAGGTGATTGTGTGTGTTTATTCACCAGTGTGTCTTAGCTGACTTAACTCTTAACCAGTCTTTCATAACTATTTCCTAAAAAGATTTATATGATGAATCAGATTTATCAATAAGACCATTGTCTTCCTTTTTCGTTCTTCTTCTGATTAGTCAGGACTGTACACTATCAGTAAGTTATTATTTATTAAATTAATAATTTTATTCTACAAGGACATATTAAAAAAATGAAAATTATGTCATTAATTACTCACCCTTGTGTTGTTCCAAACCCGTAAGACCTTCATTCATCTACGGAACATAATTTAAGATATTTTTAATGAAATCTGAGGGCTCTCTGACCCTCCCATAGACAGCAAGGTAACTACCATGTTCAAGGTCCAGAAAAGTACCAAGATGATCGACAAATTAGTCCGTGTGACATCAGTGGTTCAACTGTAAAGATACGATACGATCAACTGTAAAGTTACGATACGATAAGTTATTCGCGTCATGATACTGTCGTGAACGCGCGTCCACAAGTGACGCATTAGAGACGAAAATGTGGAATAAAGTCGTTATTTTGGTTTAAAAATACGCAAAAAAAGTATTCTCGTAGCTTCGTAAATTTACAGTTGAACCACTGATGTCACACGGACTACTTGTCGAATGTCGATCATCTTGGTACTTTTCTGGAACTTGAACGTGATAGTTACCTTGCTGTCTATGGGAGAGACAGAGAGCCCTCAGATTTCATCAAAAAAATCTTAAATTGTGTTCCAAAGATGAAAGAAGGTCTTACGGGGTTGGAAACTACACGGGGTGAGTAATTAGACAGAAATTTATTTTTGGGTTAAATAACCCTTTAAAGTGATCAATAGTAACAGTAATAATATGGTATAATTATTCTAATATTTTTGTGGAAACCATGATACATTTTTTTCAGGATTCTTTGGTGAATAGAAAATTCAAAAGAACACCATTTATTTGAAACCAGAATCTTTAGTACACTAGATCTTTGCACCCTTGAGCAATTAATGCTCTTACTAAAAAAAAAAAAAAAAGGTGGGTAAAGAGTAATTTTTAAATAAATAAATGACCATCACTTAGATAAACTAATTAAAACAAATAAGCTTAGATTCCAATTAATAATAAATAAAAATTAAAAATTATGAATAATTTTGAGCACAACTGTATATATATATATATATACTATATATATATATATATAATATATATATATATAAAAAACAAATTAAATATAAAATAACAGTGGATTTTTCCCCACAATGCACCTTTTTTTTGCATTTCACAATTGTACATTCAGATGATTTAGCTCCTGACACCCACTCAGCTCTCTGAGAACTATGAGTATGGTTGTTCTGGTCATGTAATTAGTATAATATTAGGAGTGAAGGGGCTCCACTGAGAGCAGTAAGGGAAAGTTTAAGAAAACAGGGGGGGACTTTTCTTAGTAGCCTAAGAGTTACCCCGACATTCTCAAGACTCGGCCAAATTGTTCTGCAAACACTGCCGATACATTCCCTAAACATTTCCAATGATTTCCCTAAACAGTCCAAGTGTAGCTGTAGAAGTAAATGCATTCCATCAGTCCGTCTTTACACCGTCAGTGGTCCCTCTGTATATTGTCTACGTATTGTCAGCATAATGCCTCAAAATTACTCATTTGTTCCTGTTGTCATTATATTTTTAGCAGGCAGGGTCTTGAACTGAGTTTCAACTTTGCATACATCAGTTGGATTGCAGCACTGCTCAAATCAAATGAAGTAAATTAACCTTTGACCTCCAAACTGCTTTTAGATTGTATGATTATGCATATAGTGGTGACATCACTGTTAAACATTAAATTCACATCTATATATCTATTACCTTCACTGGGTGAAACGCTCTGATGTCTCGTTGTTCTCATTTTGATTAAGAGGAGCAGTTCAAGGTTACGCAGACCTGCAAGAGTCTACATCTCAGACGTGAAGTAATGTACAGTTAATACAAGAGAAAGCCCATTCTTCACTTTTGTACCCACTCCACCACCCTTTGTCTTGTATATCTTTCCTCTTTGGCTCTTGTTACCCTTTTCTCTGTCTTTCTGAGGTCAGATGAGAAAACCAGAGCAGACTATGAGAGCCAAAGCAGACAAACAGCATGAGGGCAAAGTATTAACAAGCCAGACAGTAAAGTGTCACATCGCAAGAACTTATGTGTTCAAATTCAGCCAGGAAGGGGACAGAAAGAGGAGATATGTACTGTTGTGAGTGATAATGCTTGAATTATGGGTCAAAGCAGAGAAGAGGAAAGTGTGGAGAGATTAAAGCTTGGGAATAGTGAGAATCAAAGCATGAGAGAGAGATTGCTTCTCCCTCCAGAGTGTCTTTTTGGATGAATATCAAACTTCAGTAGTAGTAGAGAGACCCCCTAACCCCAGTGACCCACCTACGCGTCCACCTCCACTTCTGCTCTGTGTAACTCATCCAGTCCAGTGAAGAATACTAAGGCTTACACCACATCCACAGGAGAGCGGGGTCAGGATCAGGAAGAAGGGGCCAGACAACCTCACACTGGCCTGTGTATTTCAGGAGGGGGCCTCGTCACTTATCTCTAATGGTCTGCAGCAACACTGTGGAAACGTCTGGAATGTCAGGATTGGGTGGGTTGCTGCGTGGTTCTCACTCTTGATCACCAACTCAGTGTTCACTGGACAAACTGCCCAATTAGTGCTGCAGGGATGATATTTTTTTTTAAGTCAAAACCCAGAAACGAGTTCTGGTTCCATCATTCTGAATTCAGGGGGTTTATAAATATATAGTTCAGTCATGAAACTCTAGATGTCGCAGGCTGACGGGTTGTTAACGTAACTGATGATATTCAGAGAGTTATGCAGCTAATGAGCTTACTGCCTTAGATTTATATGGCTGGCTAGTATTCACTAGAGATTCCTGCAGCGCGCTTTCAGAGTTTCTCTGAAACCCTCCACCTTCCCCAGCTCCACCTGTGTAGATCCGCTATGGGTTATTTTATATGCTATTTGTGCAGCAGCAGTATGTCTTAAATACTCATGGCACCGGATTCCTGTACTTGCTGCAGCACCCTTTAGCAGCAGTGAATGTTGCAGTAACCCCCCCACCCCCCTGTAAGAGTTCAAAACTATAAACGCAACACTTTTGTTTTTGCCCCCTTTTTTCATGAGCTGACCTCAAAGATCTAAGACTTTTTCTATGTTACACAAAAGGCATATTTCTCTCAAATATTGTTCACAAATCGGTCTAAATCTGTGTTGGTGAGCACTTCTCCTTTTCCGAGATAATCCAAGGTGTGGCATATCAAGATGCTGATTAAACAGCATGATTATTGCACAGGTGTGCCAGCCTTAGGCTGGCCACAATATATAAGGCCACTCTAAAATGTGCAGTTTTATCACACAGCACAATGCCAGAGATGTTGCAGGTTTTGAGGGAGCGTGCAATTGACATGCTGACTGAAGGAATGTTCACCAGAGCTGTTGCCCGTGAATTGAAATGTTAATTTATCTACCATAAGCCGTCTCCAAAGACGTATCAGAGAATTTGGCAGTACATCCAAACAGCCTCACAACCGCAGACCACGGGTAACCACACCAGCCCAGGACCTCCACATCCAGCATCTTCACCTCCAAGATCGTCTGAGACCAGCCACCCGGACAGCTGCTGCAACAATCGGTTTGCATAAGCAAAGAATTTCTGCACAAACTGTCAGAAACCATCTCAGGGAAGCTCATCTGCTATGATCGTCGTCCCCACCTCCCACTCGGGGGTCTCGGACATCGGACTGTACACGCCTTCGTCGTCGTAACCGCAACTTGAGTGGGCCAAATGCTCACATTCGATGGTGGTCTGGCACTTTGAAGAGGTTTCTTAACGGGATGATCCCAGTTTGCATGCGTGTTTTTACAGGGCATTTTTTTTTATTTTTTTTTGTGGAGGGCACAAAGCGTTGTTATGGCGTCCCCCCTCCCGCGCCCCCGTGGGTGAGCGGTTTGCTGATGTCATCGTTGTGGATCGAGTAGCCCATGGTGGCAGTGGGGTTATGGTACGGGCAGGCGTATGTTATGGACAACAAACACAGGTGCATTTTATTGATGGCATTTTGAATGCACAGAGATACCGTGACGAGATCCTGAGGCCCATTGTTGTGCCATTCAACCAAGACCATCACCTCATGTTGCAGCATGATAATGCACGGCCCCCTGTTGCAAGGATCTGTACACAATTCCTGGAAGTTGCACAACATCCCAGTTCTTGCATTGGCCAGCATACCCCCCCTCACGCGCCCACCCCCCCCCCCCCCCCCCCCCCCCACGGACATGTCACAATTGGCATGCCCTTTGGGATGCTCTGGATCGAGTATACGAAAGCGTGTTCCAGTTTACTGCAAAGCCAGCACCTTCGCAGAGCCATTGAAGAGGGACTTGGCCCACCAACATTCACAGGTCACAATCAACAACATGATAACTTATGACGAAGGAGATGTTGCATGGGTGTGAGGCAACCCCTCGCCGCTGGTTCACACCAGATACGACTGGTTTTCGGACTACACGGAATCCCACACCCGCATACCCCCCCCCCAGTAATTAACTGCAATTTAGGTGGCCTTTTATTTGGCCAGCCTAAGGCAATTGTGCAATAATCATGCTGTCTAATCATTATCTTGATATGCCACACCTGTGAGGTCGATGGATTATCTCGGCAAAGGAGAAGTGCTCCCTAACACAGATTTAGACAGATTTGTGAACAATATTTGAGAGAATATAGGCCTTTTGTGTACATAGGAAAAAGTCTTAGATCTTTGAGTTCAAAAAATGGGGGTAAAAACAAAAGTGTTACGTTTATAATTTTGTTCAGTATATATACACTATAAAAACAAAAAGCAGCCAGCAATTCAGACGCGCAGCAGTGTAACAGATCCATTCCGCAGACCAAATTACATTACATGGTATATCCATCCCATTGCAAAATGCTTCCAAGAGGTTGTCATGAATTGAAAATGGTTTTGTGGTGAACCCTCGCCGAAATACCCCCGCGTCGTTGTTGAACGACAAGCTCAAAATATTAACTGTTTTATTCTACCCCGCACCCACATCAGTAATACCCCTTTGTGATTTTAAGTGCAACTAATGGGACTACACTCAAAATTTGATGTAAAATTATTTCACTTAATAATTGCTTGTAAATTTCACAATTAGTTATGAAGGCAAGTGACACATTGAATTAAACATAATATTTTGAAAGACTGAAATCGCATTTCTTTGAATAGAAAACTTCTAAAAACAAATTTTTTTATCGTGTACGTCGTTTTGACGTCGCCCATTAAAACATCATCAGGCTGAACAGTAAACTCATCACTCAATAGTCCAAGTTTCACTACCGCCCCGCCCTATTGTTTCACCCTCCCCCCCCTATAAATCACACTCTTGCAAACAATTCTAACTTAAACTTTCAGGGAAAAAGTTCATTTATAAAGACCGAAAGAGTTGTCGAAAGCTTAATGGTGGTGACATTGAAGTCATGCGACCGTGGCATGTTTGTTCATAGGCTACATTTATATTTTTACTTTTCAATTGTATTTAGGCTTCAAAATTCATAAAAGTTGTGTTCATTCGTGAAGATTATCATGATGAACAAAACATGTATGAATCATAAACTTTTGTTGGTCACGGAGCTTATTTCCTGGATAAACCAAAAGCCAATGGAAAAATCCTGTTGCGTTTTTGTCAAGGGAACCAGGGTGATGCTAACCTCAGGGTTGGCCTACAAAAAAACATCATCACAGCAGCGCTCTACAGAGATTTATGTAGAGGAGAGCCATGAAAAGTTGGATAAAAGAAGCAGGCCTCTTAGGGCTTTGCTGAACGGTTCACTTTAAAACAATTTTAGCCATGCTCTTCTGACTCCCCCACCTTCATATTGAGTCATGATGTGGTTCAGAGAAGCTTAAGATGATTTCATTCTGGAGAGGTCATGGAGAGCGGAAAGATAATGTATATAATATTCAATCAACATCATTGACTTAATCAGTAACATATAGTGAATATAACTGTCTGCAAGAGAGTTGCGGTGGGAAAGAACAGAGCAAGAGGGAGAGACTGACTGAAATGGGGAATGTGGTCCTTTCATTCAAATGAAGATGTGTCAGAGGTAATGGTCGCGTTCCTCTCTGGGGCTGCTTGATTATTAATGACAGTGTGGCAGAAACCTAATCTGAATACATGCTTTCCTGTCTGCTCTGCTCTAAGGTGTGGGAGAACACCAAACAGGCTGATGCAGTAAAAAGAAAAAGAAAAAGAAAAAAAAAACATACAAAGGGTCTGTCAAACATACTGAACACTGATCCTTCATCTGATACACTCAAGTTGGTGCAAGCAGAAGCGTCATGCCTGTTTAAACTGATGGATCATGCACACTCTCAGATTTCTGAGCCAAGTGGAATTTAAATGAAATTCCTAAAAACATTATTACTAGATAAAAATAAACAAATATTACACACACACCATTGTGTTGCTCAAACTAATTTCCCCCCCTCACTAAAGCAGTTAACTGTATGTTAACCAAGATGCCAACTAATATCAAAAACATCACAATGCATGATCACTGATACCGAATTTGACAGCTAACGGAGTTTGAGTTTGGCAAAAATAGTGACAATAAACATTTTTACATTGTCACAAAAAATTCATTACAAATAAATGCTGTTTTTTTTAAAAACATACTATTTATCAAAGAATCCTGAAAAAAAAGCACAACTGTTTTAATATTTTAATAATAACAATACCCCCCCCCCCCCCCCCCCCCCCAATACGAATTGTTTCTTGAGCCCACCAAATCAGATTTTTTTTTGAGGGATCATGTGACAAATTAATTAATGTTACTGCAAACTACAGAAAAGGCATTGTTGAAATAAATTACATTTTAAAATATTACAATACCGCACCCCACACTTAAATGCAGGCGTGGTGAGCACAATAGCTCTTGCAATAACAAAAAAATTTTCAAAGATCCAAACTGAATAATTTATATATATATAATTATATATATATATAATTATATATATATATATATATACAGTGCCCTCCAGAAGTATTTGAACAGTAATGACAAATCTGCTTTGTCTGCTGTGGAGTCAAGACATCTGCAAATATTATTAAAAGATGTATACGAGACAAAACTACAGAATGTCACATTTTTATTATTGGGTGATTCAACACATTCAACTAAGATGATCAGCACTTTTAGAGTTTCATCCCCTATGTGATGTGAGCATAAGTATTGGGACAGTGCTCACAGGCCTGTTGTAATGTTGCAGAACGATATAGTTCAGATATTAAAGCAGGGAATGTGTCGTATCAGTTATAGCCATTGCTTCTGCATTCTGAGTCTTGCATTTGATGACGACACACACAAACCAGGATGAAGACGAGGGAGCTGACTTTTGAGAGAAAAGCAAGCAATTTGGATGCTAAAAAAAAAAAAAAAGAGGAACTCAATTAGAGCGGTCAAAAACAATGGGCATGGAGAAATCAACAGTTTGGAATGTCCTGAAAAAGAAAGACCACCAACTACAGCAACCAACAACAACCTGGTCGGCTGAGAAAAACAAAAGCCGTTGATGACAGACAAATCATAAAAACTGTGAAAAAGAACCCTAAAATAAGTGTTTGGACCCCCCCCCCCCAGTGATCACCACACCCCCCCCCCCACCCCACCTCCAGAAAGCTAAAGTGATGGTCTGACAATCTACTGTCTGCAGAAGACTTTGACATAGAATTACAGAGGCTACACAGCAAGATGCAAACCTCTGATCAGCAGCAAACCTAGAAAGGCAAGATTAAAGTTAGCAAAAAAGCACAAAGGTGAGCCAGTAGAGTTTTGGAACAGTTTTATGGACACTGTTAAGTGATGGGAAAGCAAAAGTGTGGAGAAAGAAAGGACCTGTAAATGATCCCTAGCATACAACCTCATCTGTGAAGCATGGCAGAGGTGGTTGTCATGGCTGGGCATGCTTGGCTGCCTCTGGACCCCCACCCCCCCCCCCCCCACCCCCCGCCTCTCAACTTTATAAATGAAGTAACGAAAAAATGATGGTGACAGAAGAATTAATGCAGAAGTGTACAAAAACATCTTGGCTACCAATGTTCAAGAAAATGCCACAAGGCTCATCAGAAAGTGCTTCATATTGCAACAGGACAATGACCCGAAACACCCTGCTAGCTCAGTCAAGGAGTTTATCAAGGCAAAGAAATGGAAGGTCATAGATTGTCCAAGTCAGTCTCTAGATTTAAATCCTATTGAACATTTTTTCACCAGCTAAAGAGGAGACTAAAAGGCAGAAACTCCCCAAACCAAGCAACAGTTGAAAATGGCTGTATTAAAAGCATTTCAATGGATGAAACATTTTTTTCAGGAGTCTGGTGATGTCTATGGGTGGCAGACTCACTGCTGTGATTGCATGCAAGGGATTTGCAACTAAATATTAGCTTTTAAACTTTCACAGTTGCTTTAAGTTCAATTGTCCCAAAACTTATGCTCACATCAGATAGTGGGATGAACCTAAAAGTGCTGTCCTTTTTATTTGGTAAAACATTAATGTGTTGAAACGGCTAATAATAAAATGTGACATTCTGTAGTTCTGTCTCATATTCATCTTTTAATCATATTTGCAGATGTCTTGACTCCACAGCAGACAAATCAATTTTGTCATTACTGTTCCAATACTTCCCCCCACCCCCCCGCGGAGGGCACTTCTGTCTCTCTCTCTCTCTTTCTCTCTCTCTATATATATATATATAAACATATACGTTAGTTTGCTTGATGGACACGTCATGAAAATGGCCTTGAGACATAAAGACGCTCATTCCTCCCTCCTCCTGAGAGCGTCTCGCTTAAATTTTACACACAACCTTTCCTAATGAAACAGACCCTCATTCATCCACACCGTTCGCACGGTTTAACTAAGAACGAAAAGCCAAGCATGGCACCATCACAAGAGCCCTGGGAACTCTGAGAGAATCCTGAGAAACTCCGACACATGGAGAAAACAAACAAAAATGAATGTAACTAAATTAATCTCCATAAAGACGAAATGAATAGAGAACAGAGAAAAACTAAGAGGGGCAGCTGGACTTTTCACCCCAGGATCTGACTCAAAGAGATCAGGAGGTGTGCTAAGTGAGCAAGGCATCAAAATGTTTTCAACACAATGGTTACAGCCTCAGACAGACAAGTGCTAAGGCACGGCGGCACCAGTGCTAATTAAGTTTAAAGTAGACGGTCTGTCTTTTCCCCCACCGGCCCGACTCGCTCTCTCATTTCCTCATTTTACTCCTGCCAAACCTGCTGAGCTCCGTCATGGCTGTAAGTGGCACTGGCTTTCTGACAGGCCTGTTGCGACAAAGATGGTAATCAGAGGAGGTTGGTATAATGGTCTCTACCGGACACACACAAACACATCCTTATTATTATTACAACAGTATTACAACATCTCAACATTCCCACGCTTCACCAGATCAGCAGTCCTGTGACACACTTCCTGTGATTGACAGTTTAAAGGAAAAGAAGTGAGGGAGAAATGGATGGAAAAGAGAGTAATGATGTGCTCAAGCATGTTTTAACAAAGACATTTTGCGCTCGTTCCTTGTTCCAAGTCAATTTTTTTCTTGTTCTTGGTTTCATTCTTAATTTAGGAAAAAAACAAAAAAAATTGTATGTTGAAAGGAATAGTTAAATTCAGTCAACATTTACTCACCTTACTTGTCGTTACAAATCCATAAAAAAAATAAAACATTTTTGATTTAAAGTTTTTCCAATTTAAATAAATGGTCACTGAATGTTACACTTCAAACAGGACACAAAAGCATAATAAAAGCATAAAAAGGGTCCATATGACCTTTGCTCTATAATGTAAGTCTGAGAGAAACGGAATAAAATTTAAAAGCACAATTCAAATGAAAATGTCAATGTTTACTCATCCTCGTCGTTCCAAATCTGCATGACTTACCATACTTTCTTCTGCTGGACAAAAAATACATTTTGAGAAAAGTTGGTGACCAAACAGACTGCAGTTTTATGGAGGGGGCATGTTCTTCTTTGTTTTACAGAAGAAAGATATACACTAGGAATGACATGAAGGCGATTAAATGACAGAATTTTCATTTTTTTTATGAACTATCCCTTTAAATAATTTTTCACCAATTACCTTCTCCTTCAGTGAGTTGGTAACTGCTGTATAATTTTGAGTCACTGAGCTTGAGAACTGGATCAGTATGATTAATGAACAAATCATTCAGACCTTTCTTGTGAATCTGGTGAACTGATTCATTAAGACGATTCAACTCAAAAGAACAGTTATGAATCAGAGATCACTATTTCTATTAAAAAAAAAAAAATTACTTGCATTTCTTTAGAACAATTGGTAAACAGCGCACAAATCATATAGACCACTTTTATGGTTATTTATTGGTCAATTCGTGGTTTTGGAGACAAGATAAACTTACAAAAAATAATTTTAAAAATCACCTTTTGCGTTCCACAGAGGTGAGTGAGTAATTTGGGTGAACTCTCCCTTTACTAATGCTAAAAAACAAGGGGAAGACACAAAGAAATTAGTGACACATGAATTAGGCTTCTAACAATCTTGAAAATGATTGTTACCTCTTCCTGGCCAGCTACACTTAAACCCCCCGTGTAAAACCCGTCCCCTCATCCCCCTCCCCCCTACCCTGTATGCATGCCTATCCATCACATTCAATCACCTCACTATCAGCTCTAAGCGGCAGCGGCAGGACTGCGTGATGGACACGGAGCTGGAGGATTATGGGTCGCTGTGCTGGCTGCTGGTTTGTTTTGGCATTTCATCAGACAGTGAGATCTCCGTAGTAAGCGAGTCCTGAGCGATGAGTCTGTCTCACTGGCCCTTTGTGTCTGAAGACCTGAAAATGCTGATGTGAATTAACTATTAAAGGAAACACAGGTTAGGAACACCTCTCTCTTCACAACCCTTTGAATAAGAAGTGTACAGAACATAACTGATTGACATATTTAATGTCCATTTGGAGGAGGAGATGTTTCGTAACAGCACAGGTTGTAAACTCATGTTCATCGACAGAATGAAACAATACAGATACATGAATTGTCGTTCAGAAGAGGCTTCCACAAAATTAATTTGAGACCATTTGGCAGAGGACAGACAACCAGACAGAGCTATATTACTAAAATACCGGATTCAATATTCACTTTGCATATTTCATTTAATAACAGTTTTGAATTTGTGGTGTATAGTTAAGTACGAAAAACACAAAACAGAAATATATGAAAAACAAGGCAAGGACAAACATAACAGTGAATCAAATAAACATTGCACCTTGATTTTGATTTGTATTTAAGTGGACCGTAGGACTAAACTAAAATACAGTAACAGTACACAGTGAGAGACTGACACTGCTTGACTGTAAACCAATGTGTTAAATGAACAAAATGACAACAAAAGCATGCATCTAGTGACATATCTTTATCCCTTTGTCTGAAAAGACCTCACCCAGTTCATTCAATAAATGATGATTCTTTCAACATTTACACACCCTCATGTTGTTACTAGTGATGAACCAAAATTATTTTTAACAATAATACAGAAAAACAAAGTTAATTTAGTCATTTAGTCAAAAAACGAAAATAAAGGTTGGGTAAATAAATTTGGGTAACTTCAGGGTGTAATGTTCTCAGATGATAAATTAAAGCAGTCATAGTCTTAGGTAATGAGCCACCTCTTGATATTTCAAACTAATTTTACATTCTGCTACTTTAGCTTTCATTTTTCTCACGTTGAAATGTGTCCAAACTTCTGACATGTTTACTCTGCTGTACTTTTCCACGTTATGTGCACAAAACAGACAGTCAAACTGCATCATCTGAGAAGCGCTAATTACATTTTTTAAAGACTGTTTACGATAGAACCGATTTTTTTCCCGTTTCGGCCAAATATCTTGGGTTGCTGAAATTTCAGAGCATCACTAGTGGTTACAAATCCATTAAGTTGGAGGAGGTCTGTTGAGCACCAAAAATAATAAAGTACCATTAGTCTGCATGACTTATGTTCTATATTCAAGCTATACAATAGAACTGAATTATGACAGAATTTTTCTCACTTGCGGTTTGAGTGAGATCTTGTAAGGGATGGGGTAATCTTGTCTGAAATGCCTTGTACATTTTGAGGTTACCATTTCACATCAATTTCAAAGAGATTCAATTGTGGAAGTGCTGCTGTTAGACTTCCAAGACTCTTGACTAATCAGCTCAGACTGAGTACATTCCCTCATATGTTCTTTCCAAATGCCTGCCCTCAACAACAGCTAGTCCTTGTGGACTGGGCAATAAAGGAAAATGTAAAGAAAAGGGGATAGAGGAAAAACAGAGAGATGAAAATGAAACAAAGTTGTAAGCTTCTGCACACATCGGGTTATACTGTACATTAATAAAAGTTCTGTCTACAAGGACCCTGAGGCTTGGATCAGCCAAGAGCACTTACTAAAAAGGCTAAATAAATCCTCACAGCCCTGATTTTAATTAAAAAAATCTCAATAGGGAATGGGCTAAAAAAGTAACAGTCCAAAGAATATCAAAATATATTAATTTTCTATTTAAATAAAATCACTTTGGGCCCACTGAACATCACATGACCTCCCCTATGTATATGGTTAATGTTGTGCTGATTAAACTAGCTGCAGAGTAACAGGCCAATGGAGTACGATGTGCTAAGTTCTGAAATACAAAAATGTGTACTTTGAACACAGAAAAATAATAATCATTCCTTTGGTTTCTATAAACTAATGTTAAAAATATACCAAGGAGTGGTCAACACCACCAGACCACTTGATTGGCAGTCTGAAACACTATCTCAGCGGCTGCTAACCAATCAGACGTTTGCTGACTTTGAGTGCAGTTACACCAGTTCAGCTATATCCACCATGACAAAACAAAAACAAAAGAACAAATCGATAAAATCTTACTACGCTTCCACTTTATCTCCCGATATAGATCAAACACCACTTCAGATGTAGCAATAAAACTAAAATATTTCCATCCACCATCTCACCAAAAATAAATACACATAAAACGAAATCTTTACACAGGTCTTCAGTCCCCCCCCCCCCCCAAATTTGATGCCTTGTTCCTTTTGTCCTGTTTTGTGCCACCACTCAGGAATGAGTCCAGCTTACGGGCACCCACTGAGTATCTGTCTCCACTTTCCTGAGCGTCTGCTTGAGCTCGTTGAAGGCAATCGTGAGGTCATCGTTCACGATGACCTTTTCAAAGAGGTGACCATACTGGTTTTCCATCATCTGAGCAGCACTGATCATCTCCTGGAAGTCCTCCTCCTAAACAACAAACACATTCAGTCAAAGTTCTTTTTAAACACATGAAATATGGCCCCCCAAAAAAGTCCAAAACACTTTCCCCAAACTATTCTGAAAACCAGCTTCCAAAAAAGACTTTCATAGATGCCCTCAACATCGACTTAATTAAAAACTATTCTTTTTTAACAATAAAACTGCTTTAGATGCAGAAATGCAAAAATATCTACATGTGATAAAAGATAAAACTATAAACTGATATTTAATGTTCTACAGAGGTGGTGCACAGTTAGAGTTATAGTTTGAGGTCTGGATCCTCCTGGTTTTTGATCACATTAACAGTGGGCGTGAAGAAACGGACTCACAATTTTATACCTGGCCTGGGCGTTTAAACGCCGAAGAAAAAAAAAAAAAAAAATAAAAAGAAAAAAAAAAAGAAATATAAAAAAAAAAAAGAAAAAAAAAAAAAAAAAAAAAAAAAAAAAAAAAAGAAAAAAAAAAATACAAAAAAAAAAAAAAAAAAAAACATAACCATCAACAGTCTCTTCCTTAATATTTTTACCATTCAAAACAACGGACATCATTGGCAAACTGTAAAAATACAACAGGCTAAAATCAGACATACTTTATAACAAACGCATCAACCTCCTACCACTAAGTACTCTTTTCATGACATTGCAGTCTTGGTACAGGCTAGTTATGGACTTCCAAACATGGCCTTTGACCTTTCTGGGCTTGTGGGTCCTAAATAAGTGTTTATGTGGGCAATCGTGGTATTTGGTGCTAGTCTCAGAGAACATGGCAGGGTTTGAGTGGCTTTACCAATATAGACTCAACTTTTACAACACATAAACATGGGACCCATACTGAGAGCGATATGATGCTATAAAACATATTGCCACTCTAAATCAGAAGCTTTTGGCCAGATTTAAAAAGTTTTAAATTGTGCAGAGAAGCTATTAAGTACATAGAAAGTATGGAAATGTTGAAATTTGGCATTAGCAGACAAGACAGTGGCAAGCTTAGCGAAGCCATGGTGCATGGCCATTGTTAGACGGCAACTTCCCCTCCCACTCTCTGTTGAAGCCTTCCCATCTCTCCCTGTCCTTCTTTCTTGATCAAGAGTTGAGATTTAGTCAACATTTCAGTTTCATTTGGGTCACAGAGCTGCTGGCGTTCTGAAAATTACAGCAGTCTCTCAATCTGACAGTTATTGGCAGAACGCATCAAAAGTCACAGTTCATTGACCAAGACATGGCTTTAATAAAGCTCTGCATGGTTCAGCGTGGTGGATTAGTTTGTGTTTGGCCTAAATAGTCAAAGGTTTGGCCCAAGGTCTGAACATATTTTTTCTTCATTCTGTCATCAAATAAAAACCTCATGCTAATTGAGGCATAACAGATGTTGTGCCTCCAGGGGAGTGCTATTACCAAATCTGATCAGTTTCAAGGGTTTAAATCTATTTTTCCTCTGCATTTCTTTCCGATTGTTTATTTCCCAAAGGCTCTAATGCGCTTTCTCACTCAACGTCCGGGTCTTCCCTCCTCAAAAATAGAAGAATTTCTTGAGTACTAAGCTCCCTCCACAGTCATTCTGCTTATCTCTCAATCCTTGCCAAAAAATAGATTTTTATTGGATCATATAAAGTGCACCTGCCCTTATCATTAAACCAGTTCAAAAAGGACATTTCTGGGTCTTCAAGTGGTCCCTGTTTTTATATTCCCAAAGTAAAGGCACTTCATCTGTGGACTGGGCTGACTTTCACCGAGCAAAGGCAAAAAGAAAAGAAAAAAAAAACAACAACAACAATCCTCCAATTTTAGCTTGTTTCCACTCCTCATTATAACGATTTAATGCCAGACGATGAAACCCTCTACTCTTCCACCTCTGATGACATTTTTATGAAACTTTTTTTTTGCTACTCCTAAAAAGAGAATGAGTGATATTTTGATCTTTTACACATTAATGTTATACAAGCAATACTAAAAGGGAGAACAATAGAGTGGAAGACTGGATTCACAGAAACAAAGGGATGCCTGTTTTCTTGCACGGAGCCGACAGCACTCAAATTCATGGCTATAACAGTCTCTCTGGGAAAGAAATACTAAGTCCTGGATAAAATATGTCTGTGACATTTCATCAAGCACAATTTTTCTTACGTACCTACAATAGGCTGAATCTGGGTGCCTTTAACACTGTCAGGGTCAATAATGCATTTTTGCTAAGTGTTGCCAGCTAAGAAGCTTTTTTCCCCCCTTACTAATACCCACAGTGACCTGTTGAAAGCAGGCAGACGTTGTTGTGGACTGTGTGGACAGCCTTTGGTACAGTTGCTCTTACAACAGAGATAGCCAGGGCAACATTCCCACTGACGATGGCATAATTCTTGAGCTTTCTGGGAATTTAAAACTTTGGGGAGTATGGCGTGGTCTAATAATCACACATTCAGTGGTTTGAATTAAGGTGACCAGCATCTATTCAGTTTCAAAGTGGTTGAAATAAGAATAATGAAATATACTTCTAATATAAACTTGTGAGCATGTGTATTAGGGCTGCACAATATGTCAAAATAAAATGGATATGGGGATATGGCTTAACACGATGGCAAATCACGAAGGCTGCGATTTAATTTAATAAATGTGTGCTGCCAACATCAAGAGTGAAGCTCGGCACGGTTCATTAACAAGCAAGTAGCTCATAATACAGAGATTCAGTGTCTCAAAGTTGAGCTGCATGTGTGTAAATTAACAGTGTGCTACTTCACCTTTGAAACTGGCAATGCATATATTTCTTGTTGGCAAAGCGCGAAAATAAATGCTTGATAGTTTAATGTTTGAAAATGAGGAAATTAAGACAAACTTGAATAAAAATGCAATTTTATTATTATTATCATTACCGTTATATTAAATGCTCTTTATTTTACAGTACAACAGTACTCTTGCAACATATTTCTTATACTTGAAAGTCATATTGAAAATAATCATATTCCACCCTCAAAAACAGTGGGAACAAGGCCTCTGAAAGCTCGTGGAAAGAAATCTTTTTTAAAAACTGGTTACTGAAAGAGGTTTAAGTTGATTTCTGTAAAGAGTTCCAAAGTGCAAACATCTAAATATTTCACATTTTCCCATATTGTTTAACCCTAAAACAATGATTTGCACTCAAATAAAAATCTATATTTTTTATAATTTTTGTTTGTATGTTTTTTTTTTGTATGCATATGCACTCCCCAACAAAATCACCACCATCAAAATTCTTCCCAAATATAGCTATTCAAGTCATCTGGTGAAAACTCCTGTAATTCTTTATATCAATATATATCAATTCTTTATATCAATACATACAGCAGAAAAAACAAAACAAAACCATAATGTTTGTGTGTCGCACTGCAGCCTAGATGAACTCAGACAGACAATATTGTGGGTGCACGTGTGTCTGAAGTCATTTATGTTTTAGCAGCTGCTTCTATGAAATCATAATGGATAAACAGACCAAACCTGCTGTGTAAAAATGATTAGCATCCAGTATAGGAATTAATGTGCAAAATTGCCATGAGCTACTATTGCCGATCCGTGTTGTGCAAAAGACGAAAAAAAGTACATCTAGGTTGACAGGTGAGCACATGTTTTGAACTCCTAACTGCATTTGACACAGAATGTCTCTGCAGTAACAATCGGCATCACACCATCTCAGCATGTGGTGGAGTCGGGTTCCTGGGGTCACTTATGCAGTAGCAAGCACACTTGTCCCCTGTGCAGACTCACAGCGAGATACATAGGCAAGAGCTGAACTCTGGGAAAGTCATTAGATACCCCGCATATTCACACCACATCGCACACTCACATAGTGCAAACTAACGGCAGGACTGGGTAAGGGTCTGGTGTACGTGCTAATTGATTGCATGTGTTTTCTTTGAGTGCAGTCATACAGGTGTAGTGTGAGCTCACGGGTCTCATATCAGGTTGCCGCTAAGGGGACCAGTTACACACAAACACACATGAGATGCACACACACATTTAAGCACTAACCCAGGATATGTTTGCTAGGTCCAAAAGGAAAATGACTATTATAAATGATGTGAATGTTGCCAGGAAGTGATTAAATCTATTTCTTATTTCACCAAAAACTATGTGAGATAGTGGAATGAAAATTCAGTGAACATGACCTAAAACCCACAACAACCTATTGAGAGAGAAAAGAGATCACATCAAGGATGAGAGAGAATGATAGATGGACAGATTGAAGTCAAAGCTGTGTGTGGTGTCTATTACCGAGAAGGGTTTGGATGAGTTCTTATCGTCTTTGCCTGAGATGACTTTTGCGTTCTTCCTGGTCTCGCTCAAACGCTCGATGGATGGAGGTTTCACAAACACAACATAGGGCTTAAACTCGGCTGTGCGAAGATGCTTTAGTGTCTGATGGAGAAAGAATGTGAAAAAAGAGAGCAGGGTGAACCACAGTCATTAAAGCAGCATCACTCATGTCATCATGATTTAGTCGGACACTGATACTTCTGTACATTATTACGGTTAGTCACAGTTACATTTTGACAGAAAACAGAGCAGCTGATGCACACTGAGCTCAACTGATCTGACTCCATGAGTAAAAATAAAGCACTTTGGTCAGACACATTACACTTCAGTTAGTCGAGATCCTGAAGAAATCTTCAAAACAATCAGACCACTGAACTTTACCACATTTTTCGTTAGATAATTAATGATTAGCTTTAAAGCATATTGTAAAGTTTTGTAGCATTTTTCCACAATAGCTATGATCTCGTTTGGAAAATCACCAAAATTTCCACCCTTTTTCTAGCCCTATAATTAAAAAGGTTTTTGCCACTGTACATTTAAAGGGATCACTCTTTCAAAATGTAAACATGTCAATGTCATTTACTGTTGTGAACAAAAGCAAACAAAAGCAAAAAGTGGCCATGGGCTGTTAAGCTCCAAAATGTCAAAAAAGCAACATAAAATGTTCACAAAAGTAGTCCACAATGTTTTGAAGTCATATGATACATATATAAAGATTATTGCGAAATCAGCTTTATGCTTCAATTTGATGAAAACATTTCTTAATTTTGCATATACATAACTCTATATTCTTAAAATTGTAAGTTTTTTTCTGGTTCCATCTTGCAAAACAAGTCTGAACTGAGATTGGAGAGCTATGCTGGAGATTAGTAGTAAATTCAGTCTCCTCATCATACAAAGCTATCATAAGGCTTCATAAGAATGAGAATATAATGCACTTAATAAGAATAATGTATAAATTGTATAGGCCAAATTTAATACTTAAAACTTTTTTTTTTTTTTTTTGAGTTTGATAGCCATGGTCATTTTTGTATTCCGTGGGCTAAAATAACAACATGAGGATTTGGAACAACATCTTTGAAATGAGTAAAGATTTTTTATTTTATTTAATTTTCACAAATGTCTTTCTTCACTGAAGATGTATGCGCCATTGAGATCAATGGGAATGCTAACAGATACAGCTCTCTCCAGGTATTGCAGACTTGCCACTAGGGCTGTGTATCGGCAGCAAAGTCACGATATGATACATATCCCGATAAAAAGGCCACGATAGGATACATATCATGATACAGGTCTGCATTAAATTGCACCTCAGCAGAATTTAGTATAACAGCTGTTTATTAAACACTGCATATTATAGGGCCATTTCTAAATATTCAGTAGGCAGAGCAGGAAGTTGACCTCAGAATTATGAAGGGCCTCCATAACTGTACCACAATATAGCCTAGGTTTCAGGTTTCCATTGGGCACTCCCCACCAGGTACATTCTGATTGTTTGCATCTTGTTTGTAAGCACATAAATAATAATGTACTCATTCTAATACATTTATACTGGTAATGTACTCATTCTAACATTCAGCTCAATATCTCTCTTGTAATGGTATGTTAACTACATCATGTTACCAATTAACTAAATATTTAGAATTTTCACCTCAGTATGTTTGTTCTGTGAGTTTCTTTATGTGTGCCGTTATGCTCATTTGATTTGATTTCTCCATGAAAGTCTTTCACACAGACAGGCAGCACAAGCCTCAACAGCGAGTCATTGATAACAAAAATACACTATCCATCTTCAATCACTGTTTGAGCTCAATGTTATAAATCAGAAGAATCATTCTCGCGTTTTGATGCTTTACTAGTTATGTTTTGCCACTTAAGTTTTAACCATGCCATTGGTTCATTCGCTCTCTCAATACTCCTAGAGAGAAGCCAGGCTTAAACCATCAAAGTAAGATGTCTGAGGCAGAGGCAACGGAGGTCTTTCGCTGGCTTCACTGGGGACACTGATAAGAGTTCTGCGAAAACTCAACCAACTAAATCATTTTTCCCTGCACTACTCTCTCACACTGACACGAAGCCTAAGGAAATCTTCAAACGTGTGACAATTAATAGAGATAACATTAAATCTCCTGCCTGACCTGAAGACCAAAAGGAAAAGTGCAAACTTACAAACACTCACACACCACACTGATCTCAGAAAAGATCCAGGAGGAATAGTGTGGAATGTCACACCTGTGAAAGGGGGGAAAATAAATCTGGAACAGAGACTGAAGAATGAAGTGACGCAGAGGGAGGTAGAATGTGTATATGAGGAATGGAGTTACTCACATGTGGCTGTACGTCTAGAAGGCACACCTTGTTCTTAGAAAGGACTGAATGTACAGAGTCGAAGCTCGTCCCATAGTAGTTTCCCTTATACTCTCCATGTTCAATGAATCTGAGGCATAGGAAAAGACAGAAAGAACAGGAGAGGTTTGATGTAATGATTGATGGCTCTAAATGCAAAAGCAATGCCCATGAGTCTACGTGACCCCACACTAGAATACAAAGAGAAGCCAATGGACAGGATAATGACAGGAAACTCATAACCCATTATTTACTTTCAGCCTGTCCTGATGCTTTCAGTGTAAAAGGCTGCTTAGACATGTACGGTGAGTTCACCATCACTCGCATTCTTCCCCACATGGCAATTCCAGACAGTCGGACACAAGGTTCTTTTATATAATCTTCTATGTTACAGTTTAAATCAGTAACACCTGTTTCCTTGCAGCACAGGCAGGCTTGAATGCCAAAAGCAAGAGTAAGTGGACTTCCCGAGAAGACAAAGACAAACAAACACTTTTCCACTATTTAATCGGCCTCTCTTTCAATCCGATCATTAGATTTTTTTTCCTGATCAGCGTCACAGTACACCGGCGTTTATTTTTAGGACATTCGTATTAGCAAGAAATGTGGAAGGATATGGAAAGTATTCCGGAAGAACGAAAGAGTCTTACGACAGCACGGTGTCGTAATATTCCATGAATATTTGGTTATGCAACACAGACCACTAAAATCACCACTACTGAAATGTTCTTTATACTGTATGTACAGGCTTCTTTATTTTTCCCTAAGTATCAATCCAAATGTCAACAAGTCTTTGAAGTGAAAACAATAAATGCGTTCACACTTTTGGGCCCACACTGTCTAACAGCAACCTGTGATTGGCCGATCATTTTTAGAAGCTAACGTGACTCCCTGCCACTCTTCTCCTGTTAGACATGTTTTAAAAGTCTGTACACTCTTTCATTGAAGGCAATTTGATGGTGAGCTAAGTTGGGTGCTAAGAGGTGGTTTGCTGGTGTTAATGTGACATGTAGGGTTACCCGGAATTCCCAAAGTGACTAAACTTTAATTTGAAGGCAGATGTGCCCAAACAGGACTTATGTGTCGTGGCGTTTGTTGTCATGATGCGGTGCATGTTTTGGATGGCAGGGTGGAGGCTGCTTCTGTGTTTTTTGTGTTCATTTAAACACTGTTTTTAGCCCCGAGTAGGGTTTTCCTTGGGAACAAGAACGTCATGTTTGCACATGAGAATGGCCGTTTTCTCACTGGAAGGCAGAATAATGAACAATGGGTCAAATATATCTGTCTGGTTTACAATGTTCCTAGAAATCTATTCATATTGGTTTCATATGGATTTCAAAAGCATTTTCAGAAAATTTAAAGAGTCCAAAATGTCATGTGGTGTAATCAATTAAAATATAATAACGTATTTTCATATGTTGGTTCCACATGGTTTTCCCTAACATTTTCATTCATTGGTTTCATATAGTTCTCAAAATCGTTCATACCATTTTCAAGAAAAGTTCAAATTTAATGACTTTAAAAATGTCATATGGTGTAACCAATCAAAATATAATTTCCTTGAATTTTGAACACATGTGAGTGTACAAATCTTAAGACATTATGAAAAAATACAAATATATTTCTAATGTAAACAGTTTTGTTTAAGTATTTTAACATTTTACAGAAAATTGTTTTCCTAAGTAATGATCACATATTATGCAACTATGTAATAAAGACGTATTTAATGGGAAAAATATTCATATAATTATATGGAATTAGTAACTATTAATTAAGTAATTAAACAACATTAATGATTTTTTACTGAAAATTACAATAAAAAATTTGATGATAAAAGTTTTTGTATCTGTGAGCTACACGTTTAATGTATTTTTAAATAAATGAATAGGTCCAGACAGATTTTTTAAAAATGGAAGAAAAAATGCTGACAGAAGGAGAAAAAATGTTGTCTTCCCAGCCCTGTTGCAGTCCCTTGTGGCCACCTGCTCGATCTTGATAATTGTGGTTTACTCATTTTGATGTTCATTCCACCACAGAACAAGCCACTGCTTGTTTTTTCCACCACATGGCAGTTAAAATGCCTGGTTTGCTGGCGAGGTGACATTCTATATGCGTTCCTGTTGTGTTTTATCCTCTGATGAGGGGCTGCAGAAAAACATCCATCACCAGGCTATCCATACAAATCTGAGCTTACGAACCACCGGGTAAAAGGAGTCTGATCCCCCCCTCTCTCGAGCACACACACAGAAACAGACCACCTGTCAACACCCTTTCACTCTCGCTTACAGAGAAGGGATCTGAGCCCACATCACGCTGCTACACAAGTAGCACACACTCGCACACACAATTTGCTTGAAGGAAATGGAGTGGAAAAATGAAAGAATAGTGGGCAGCCGAAAGGCAGAGCTGGTGAATGTTTGCCATAGCATCTGAGACAGACGACATCAGTGAAAATTGTTGTGCAGTGTTTTGACTGGGGTGCTGATTTACTTGAGTTCAGTCAGGGCTCCGGACGATGTGTTGAATACTAACTGGCCATGGAGGCTCAGTCTCTCAGATTTATATTTCTTCCACTGTGGAGTGTTTGTGTCAGGGTTTCGGTTGACATAATTACAATCCTGAGAATAAAGGAAGCGGTCCACTAAACTTCAATGATTAATACTGACTATTTGATCTCCACGGTAAACGTTCATAACCCCAATCCAAATCACAGCAGTAATGTTCATATGCTCGTTCCAAATAATACACACTAGTGTGTTTCAATCTAAACGAGACTAAGAAAGATTGTGTTGGAGGGTAACTTACTTGCAGTTCTGAATATCTGCCTCAAAAAGATGTTTGGAGATAAAATGATACTCCACTCCATCACTTTCCTGATGTCTCTTTGATCGAGAGGTATCTGTGAAAGATAAGGCAAAGTGAAGAGAAAAGCCATTTTAAATGTTGGAAATCTTACATGTGAGCAGAGGTTTTTCTCAAGATGGTTTTGTGTAGTTTCACACTTAATGATCGAATAGAATATGATGCATGACTTCAAATCTGAACAGATTTTAAAACAGTTGACCATGCATTTGTCGACTTTGTAAATGGTTACACAGGAAAAACTGCTCTATATGTCTTAAAATCACCTCATAAAATTGACTTGGCAAGACTGTAAATCTGGGCAAAAGTTGTAGTGTATTCCAGCTTTAACAAAACACAAGCCACAACTGTAGCACATCCACATTACCGGAGAAATAAAGCTCTAGTATAGCTTCAGAAAACTCTAATTTTAACATAAATATAATGACATTAGAACTGGATATCTTAAATCAATTGCAAACCGAACAGTAAAACAGAATTAAAAGAACTGGCTCGAAAGAGTCAATTGTATTGGGAATTGGGCTACACTGAATTGAACTACACTGGTCACACTATACAGTATCTTTTACATGCAGCTCACAAGAACAATGAGGACAGTACAGGTACAGTACAGGAGGCGATTTACAAATACAGTACATTTTCACACAGCCAGTAAAAAAAAGGGATTCAAGTAAAAGCTCAATCATAGGATTTTAACAATCAATACTGGGATTATTCAAAGAACATGATTATGAAGATTACAATTAATCGGAAAAACAATATTTTTACCCAGCCCTAAGTGGCATTAGATACGGTGTCCCTAACTGAAAGAAAACAGTGGACTCCCAACAGGGTTTTTAGAAGCACAGTGGTGGAATAAGTAAAGATCATTATTTTGTGTATTTGGTGTAACAGAATATGTTGACATGCTTTAATGTTCAAAAAAAAAAAACATAATTTTTTAAATACTGTACATTATTGCAAGTCCTCTATGCCCCGCCTCTCTCAAACGCTTCGTTTTCTACAAAGTCCCTCCTTCCAACAAGCGCAGTCTGCTCTGATTGGCCAGCTGACCCAGTGCATTGTGACTGGCCGAACACCGCAAGCACTCGTCGGAAATGTAACGCCCCTTACCATAATCGTGAGCTTCCTCTTTCAAAATAAATGTAAAGACAGAGCCCGAAAAGGGGAACAGAGTCACGTGACAGAAACAGTGATGAAGCTGGTATGTGTTTGCAGTACACAAGCAACGGTTAAGACAGCTGACTACACTGTGATGTGTCTCTCTTCTCGTCTAAGACAGCTGACTCCCTGTGAGTGTCTCGCTCTCTCTCTCGCTTCCTCTCGCACCATGCACCCCCAACACACACACATACACACACAATGCGCAAAACTTCGCATTTGAACAGTCAATAGAAAATACTTAAACTAATAACAAAACAGTCGCTGATTTAGAAGCGCCAGACTGTCATAGCAAAGTCAAAATGACCTCCTCTCCTAGGTTCACGAAAAGGTCATCCATAAAATGCATTGCTGTTATCTTGTAAGTGATCTTAAAGATTCCTAAATTCATCTACTTTCGGAAGGCCAAATAAAGTGCTTTTGCTTTCGCCTAGAAACACACAGCGTCTCCCTGATATGGCTGCTTCAACACTAACTGCGGTTAATGAAACGATGCCTTTGCTTGAACATTTGGGCGGCATTATGCAAATATTTCCACAGTGAGGTAGATATGTGGGGGCGTGTTAGAACGAGACGTTTTAGGGGGGCGTGGCACAGTCTTAACTTTGATAATCAGCTTGTAACACTCCAAAGAGAAAGGAAAACTTGAAATCGCATCATATGACCCCTTTAATGTTTGAAGATGATTCAAGAAGAACATGTGAAGAAATGTTCATTACAGACATTTCCTTGATTAAAGGGAGTTTCCCATGGGCACTTTATTTTCCACTTAATTTTATTTAAAGTAAACCACCTCTCCAAGGTCTTGGCTCACCTCACCTCACCAGGAGGCTTCTAAAGGGCAGTGCGAGAATAACGCTGCTTGTAAAGCCCCAGGAGCACACTGTACAGCACCAGCACTGAGTTTACTCTGTCCCTCATTAGCCCCGTTCCTGCTTTCAGCTGGTTATAAACTCCTGTCTTTAAATCAGATGGCACGTGCCAATCCAGCCAGCACGGCTCCGCCGGGCACAGCCAGGGTCAGAGTTTGCCATGCAGAGAGACACAGCGGTGTGTTTAACGAGTGCCGGGGAGGTCAAAGGTCACTGTAGAACACACCTCCGACAAATCGTCTGCAAGCCGCCAGCAGCTCCAAAACAAACTATTAAACTTTATCACCATTCCAACTCGCCTTGTTCCAGGTTTTTTCTTCCCTGATTTTTTCCTTCTGCTTTTTCAAGGCCCCTATTGAATGGTCTCTATTGCTCGATCTATTTATCATGTATGACATGTATGGGTAATTTTCCTTTATTTTTTAAATATATAAACACATTATAGTTCAGAAGTTTTGTAATTATTTTTTTTTAAAGAAACTAATACTTTCATTCAGCAAGAATAAATTAAATTGATAAAAAATAATGGTAAAGGGTACCGACATTTATAATATTAAAAAATAAATAAATAAATGCTGTTCTTTGAACTTTCTATTCAAGGAATCCTGAAAAAAGGGTATCATGGTTTGCCACAAAAATATTAATCAGAACAATCATTCTCAACTGTAATAATAATAAACCATGTTCCTAGAGCACCAAATCAGCATATTAGAATCATTTTTGAATGACCATGACACTTGCAATATTTATTTTTCAATATTACTATATGCTGTATTTTTGATTCACATAAATGCGCTTTGGTAAGCCTCAGAGCAAAAAAAAAAAAAAAAAAAAAAAAACAAAAAAACCTTAGTCCTCAAACTTTTGAACAGTAGTGTACTATTGGTCGTAAAAAGAATGGACCGGCGACTGTCTAATTTCCTCATTTAGTTTGTAAGTGGACACCTATTCCTATAGATAAAGACAGAGAGAGAGACGAGGGAGAAAGTATGGTTTGGGTGGGATGGGAGTAAATTATTAGTTGCCCTCAACCCATCATATATTTGATGAAGAGGCATCCCCCTCTCATGATGACAGCCGACCACAGACATAAGATAACATGTTATTATACCTCCAACTGCTGGTGCTCACAAAACAAAGAAAAAGGCTATTCCCTTGCACTGCTGAAAGAAATATAATATATTTCATCTGGCATTAGCTCTGTGGCATAAGAAATGTTTTCGGTGTGGCAAAAGAATTTGAAATTCATTCTAAGATCATGGAAAATAGCAGTAAAGGCTGGAGAGGAGAAAAAAATGTTCAAGTGCTCCCAACTAATTGTATTCTACAATCGCACTAGTGTTGCTGCCACAACTGGTTTGCATTTTAAAAGATCCAATTGTTGGAAATGTGAAGCAATTGTTCACGTTGGTCTTCTTTAGAGAATTTAAACAAAAAAGATTTAATGTTTAATCACTCCATATTAAAAAGGAGAGTTAGAGCTGGCAGGATTGAAATAAAAGGGGAACGATGACCAAAAAGCATTTTCAAAACAGTCACTTTCCAAGAATCCATTTCTTTAATCTAGATTCTCCGTAAGGTCTGAGGGAAGCCGGGCTACATAATACAGACTAATGCAGGGGTCACATTTGTGAGCAATTAGGCAGCATTAAGGCAAAACTCTTTGGATGGGATTTTAATACCAGTGGTATTTTAAAGTGTCAGAGCTTGAATCAGACACATCTATTAAAGCCAAACTCGAATGTAACAAACATCCCACTGTTATATCAACAGTCATGGGATTTCTGGCCACTGTCTCCAACTCCTTCAAAATTTCAAAATTTCAAGCTCTGTCTCTCACTTTCCTGCCTCAAAATATGAATTTTCTCCACAGCATCAGCCTGCTTAAATACATAAATTGCAGGCATATTTATGTGTCCCAAAAATAACTGCTCTGGTGTATTTCCCTGGATCATGTGTTTCTGGATGCTGGAGGGAGTGAAGGCTATGTCATGGGTGCTGCTGCTGGGGACAGAGGAATGTATCAAGTAGAGCTGTGAAAGTCTGATGAGGTGCGAGAGTCATTGTAACAAAGTATCAATTTTTATGTACTGGACTCAAAAAAAAAAAAAATCAGTCGCATACTTTGTCACGCACATGCACAAGGTAGGACTTACGTGGGATGGTGATACTAAAATGTTGTGGATCGGATATCAACAATTCCGTTTAGCTCATCAACAACCACCAGAAGGACTTAAATAAGCAAACAGAGAGAGACAGAAACAAAGTCCATTAATATCTTGCTTAGATTTTTATTTAGCATGATGCTCTTTTTTTTTATTGTATCGTTCTATTGTTGTCAAAAAAAAAAAAAAATATTATATTATATGTTTTATTAAAAAATACCACTACTGTCCAAAAGTTGGGAAGACATTAA
The DNA here is from genome assembly GCA_018155175.1 of Sinocyclocheilus anophthalmus. Lineage (NCBI taxonomy): Eukaryota > Metazoa > Chordata > Actinopteri > Cypriniformes > Cyprinidae > Sinocyclocheilus > Sinocyclocheilus anophthalmus. The sequence goes on along the minus strand of JADLZN010000758.1, from coordinate 638,803 downwards.
TACTTTTTAAGTACTGAAATGGTGACAGTAAAGGATTCTTATGTAAAAATAAATGTCTTCTTTTGAAATTTCATAGTCATTAAGAATACGAGAAAAATTACAGTTTCCACAATTTAAATATTAAGCAATACAAGTGTTTTCAATATTGATAATAAAAATAAATTTTCTTGAGCACCGAATCAGCATATTAGACTGATTTCTCAAGGATCATTTGACACAGAAAACAGTCATTTTAAATTGCAATTTTCACAATTAAAAGAAAAACATTTCCCTGTATTTTTGATCAAATAGATGCTGCCTTGGCGAGCGTAAGCTGATCTTGCTGACCCCAAACCTTTGATAGGTAGTGTATACAAAAAGTGTACAGTGTATACAAAATGAACTTGGATCACAAATTTAATTTAGTCAGGCCAAGATTTACACTGTATAATGTGGAGAGTCAAGCATGGTTATTCTATTAGCCGCTAATGATTGCTATGAGACATGCACAAATCAAAATCTATGTGTTATAGAACACAAAACAGAGTTTTTTTCTACTCGCTGGGAGAATACACATTTTCATTTGATGCATCATACACTTTCCAATACACACATGACTTCATGAGAAGCCCATGACGGTGCAAAACGTTTTCCTTATTCCACTGAGATCGAGTAGAAGAGTAAGATGCTGATTTATTACGGTGAGGAAACAGGAGATTATTTCATGTGTTTTAGGGTCACTGAGTAATGTGGAGCTCCTGTTTGAGAGCCATATGTAACTCCATGTTTATGTGTGTATGCATATAGGTGGAAAAGGAAAAAAGTAGACCGCAATACATGTTTCCAACCAGCCATATTTCATATGCAAACGCTCCTCTTCCCCTTAAAAGGACCCACAAACTCAAACAGGCTTTATTTTCAGGGGATGTTAATCTCCAGACCCCACTAGGCCCTGTCCGCCTGCTTCCAGGCCCACATAAAAACCTTGTCAAATCGAAGACGGATGGTCCGTAGTCCCTTGGCCATTCTATTCACTCATCTTGTGCACTAAATGAGTTTAAAGCCCTCAATCACTCATCTCTGCAGCGGCTCGCCCGCTCTCTTATGTATAGCCGCTTGTGTCCAAAAAGCCACAAACAGCATAAACTTGAAGTCCGAGTTGAAGCACTGAACAGCCAGCCAGACCCCTACAGTCTAAACAGCTTTCAAAAGGGGATGCGTCAGAGAAGTTAACCAACTTTTTTCCTGATTATTCTGTTCATTGTCATGCTTTATTGACCCAAACAAAAACTAGCCCTTTACTCTTCAACAGCCCCAATAAAATAACACATTTGAGTAATCGTTTTTCAATCCAAGTGTATGTGCGCGCTCACAGGGGCAGGTTGCAGCAGCCGTAAAAGTGTCAGTAGTCATTAAGGCACTCATTAGGGGAGAATACGAAAGGCTTAATAACTTCCAGGCCAAGCGCGGAGCAGATGCAGTTAACCCTGAGTAGCTGCTAGGCTGAATGAACGTGGGGGGGCCGCAGTCCAACCTTCTCTCAACACCACTTAAAACACTGTCCTCATACAGTATTATCAGCATCAAAATATTCCACCAAGTGTGTCCGATAAATAACCTTTCTTATCATTTATATGTGTAATAAGTTCACAATTTAAATATATTTTGACGAGATTTTAAGCCTTTGGAGAGACTGGGCACTATGCTACTTTTACAGGACCCTGCCAACTGCTCAAATGTGTAAAAATTATACTTGATAGTTCTAGGAAGAAACAACACATTGCAGCCCAAATTGTAATGTTCAATTATAAAAGCCCAGACAGAGATGTTTGGAAAGAGAATGAAAATTCTGATATAAAAGGAAATAAAGAATCTGATCCATCATTTGAACTGACAGCTCCTTTAGATCATAATTTTCCTCAATGGTCATACTTCTGTTCCACCGTTATTCTGTCTGGTTCTGAACTACCACTTTATCAACTGAAATCTCTTCAATCTTAACTCAAACATGTACAAAAAACAGATCATTTGCTATGTTAAATAATCAGGTTTCAGTTAAAACACTACGGTGGGCTTGCGAAGCTGCACATATGTTAAACGTGCTGACTTTGGCTGCTCGATTAATATGTATCCAAACAGATAAGATCTTGATTCGCCTGGAAAGTCGTTTGAAACCGAACCGCAAACTGTGGGTCAGTCGTGTTAGAGAAAGCAAAGGGGAATAATACTACTTTGTTCTGGGGTGATTTTGTCTGACCCTGTTGTCCACAGGCAGGGGTAAACACCTAATGGGAGTGTAAAAGTTTAATGTGCTTTCCAATGTATCACTTTCATTCAAACTGCAAACACAAAGGCAAGAAAAGACAAGTCACAAGAATAACTACATTAATAGAGTACAAAGAGAGACGTATGGCGAAAAAGATTCAAATGGCATCATTGATGGCTGCATTATTAAACGCAATAAAACAACCGACAAAGAGTATGAAATAAAGACAGACAGGAAAAAAATAATAAAAAGTGCAGGCCAGGAAAAGTTAAAGCATGACCTCAAGGGACAGAATAACAGTTCAGAGAGAAAACACAGCAGACCCTTTTTCTGCATCCTTGGTTTTGTCACGACTGATACATCCATGATGCTGCCCTCCACCTTGAGACAAGGTGAAAATATGAAAATATTTGGGTTAGTTTGACTGTATGAGTTGCAAATTACCAGAGGGCCATCCTGACAGTAGAATAAGCTTGATTAATTAAACAGACCACCTTATGCATTCACTTACACAGGCATGTGAACACACACCCCATTAATTACATGCACCAACAAAACTGTGATGGAATCCATATGCCGTGTTGCATTCACAAACACACGGCCTGGTCTACTGCGGTGAACCATGACCCTGTGCTACCTCTCACAGATTTGTACGTGAAATATTTTATACACCTGGTCAACATTACTTGTCAGTATATGAGGAAAAGTTCACAACAACAACCCTTTACATTGGGAAAAATAAATTATGAACTTAATTTAAAGTGGAGGAGGTCGATGAGAATAGGTTGATGCAGCATTTCAAGATTACAAAAAAGTTAAACAAAAGAAAGACTGAAACCCTCAAGCTATCTGTCATACAAATCTAAAATACTTTTTATTTACACTTTTATGAAACACTTAATTCATTGTTCTGGCCTCTATATTCTTTGTCAAGAATTTCTGGCAAACATACACCAAATCTGACATTCGAAAATCTAATATAATTTCAAGGGTTTTTTTCACTTTGCAAAGCTGACGCCCCACAGCGGTTTCCCTTGAAAATAAGTGTTAACAATTCTTTGGTGAATAATATTAAGAAGGAATAAAATGTTCCAAGCGCTGCAAATGAAGTGTCACAACAATGAATAAATCCTAAACTGGTCCCGTCAGCTCTTGGGGTCTTCAGAGGGTCAGGTTGAGTCCCACAGCAGAACAGGATTTATAGGTTACAGTCGAGTGCTGTTGTGGGTAAAGCACTGTTTGTGTAGCCTCAAAATAGCGTGTTTTGAACTTTTGAAATTCCTTCTTTGTATTTTTACATTTCTAAAAACTTTTAAATGAAGATGGTCATCATTTGGACAACAAAAAGCACCTTTTCATATACCATATACAGTGGGGAAAAAAAGTATTTAGTCAGCCACCAATTGTGCAAGTTCTCCCACTTAAAAAGATGAGAGAGGCCTGTAATTTTCATCATATGTATACCTAAACTATGAGAGACAAAATAAGAAAAAAAAAAATCCAGAAAATCACACTGTAGTATTTTTAAAGAATTTATTTGCAAATTAAGGTGGAAAATAAGTATTTGGTCAATAACAAAATTCTCTCAATACTTTGTTATATACCCTTTGTTGCAATGACAGAGGTCAAACGTTTTCTTTAAGTCGTAACAGTTTTCACACACTGTTGCTGGTATTTGGCCCATTCCTCCATGCAGATCTAAAGTAATGTTTTGGGGCTGTCGCTGGGAAACACGAATTTTCAACTCCCTCCAAAGATTTTCAATGGGGTTGAGATCTGGAGACTGGCTAGGCACTCCAGGACCTTGAAATGCTTCTTACGAAGCCACTCTTTCGTTGCCCGGGTGGTGTGTTTGGGATCATTTTCATGCTGAAAGACCCAGCCACGTTTCTTTTTCAATGCCCTTGCTGATGGAAGGAGTTTTCACTCAAAATCTCACGATACAGGGCCCATTCATTCTTTCGTTTACACAGATAAGTCGTCCTGGTCCCTTTGCAGAAAAAAAAACCCCAAAAGCATGATGTTTCCACCCCCATGATTCACAGTAGGTATGATGTTCTTTGGATACAACTCAGCATTCCTTCTCCTCCAAACACGACAAGTTGAGTTTCTACCAAAAAGTTCTATTTTGTTTCATCTGACCATATGACATTCTCCCTATCCTCTTCTGGATCATCCAAATGCTTTCTAGCAAACTTCAGATGGGCCTGGATATGTACTGGCTTAAGCAGGGGGACATGTCTGGCACTGCAGGTTTTGAGTCCCTGGCGGCGCAGTGTGTTTTCTGATGGTAGCCTTTGTTACTTTGGTTCAGCTCTCTGCAGGTCATTCACTAGGGTCCCCCGTGTGGTTCTGGGATTTTTTGTGATCATTTTGACCCCACGGGGTGATATCTTGCGTGAAGCCCCAGATCGAGGGAGATTATCAGTGGTCTTGTCTGTCTTCCATTTTCTAATAATTGCTCACACAGTTGATTTCTTCACACCAAGCTACTAACCTATTGCAGATTCAGTCTTCCCAACCCGGTGCAGGTCTAAAATTTTGTTTCTGGTGTCCTTTGACAGCTCTTTGGTCTTGGCCATGGTGGAGTTTGAGTGTGACTGTTTGAGGTTGTGGACAAATGTCTTTTATACTGATAACAAGTTCAAAAAGATGCCATTAATACAGGTAACCAGTAGAGGACAGAGGAGCCTCTTAAAGAAGAAGTTACAGGTCTGTGAGAGCCAGGAATCTTGCTTGTTTGTAGGTGACCAAAAAATTTTACCGAGGAATTTACCAATTAAAAATCCTACAATGTGATTTTCTGATTTTTTTTTTGCTATCATAGTTGAGGGTACCATGATGAAATTACAGGCCTCTCATTCATTTTTAAGTGGGGAGGAACTTGCACAATGGTGGCTGACTAACAACTTTTTGTGCCCAATGGTCTATATATATATATAACTATATATATATATTATATTATATATATGAATGAATATTTTGTCAAGTTGTTAAACCTTACCAACTAACAAGGACAAGTCTGTGCCTGTCTTCAGGTTTATGCGGGTAGGGTCCATCACCTATTATAGTGGGGCCATTCAGCGGTGTCGCATTTGCTCACTCTCTATCATTCTACAATCGACTTATTGTCCTTTTCTCTTCTGCTGAGACGAAAATCCTACGTAGACCGTGGAGAATGAAGAGGAAACAATTAAAGAGCAAAAAAACAACAAAGCTTGTCTTTAAATTCGTGTGCCTTTGAAAATGAGGATTTAATTTAACAAAGTCTTACTGGATTCTTAACCTTGATCTACACTAACTTATTTCTGTACGGGCCATTCACCCGCCTACTGCATCTGTTAGGTTGAGGTGTGGTCCGTGTCAAATATGCTTTTTGGCAGTAGGCCTGATTATAAGAAAGAAGCTGATTTGTGAGACATTAAAATCAGTTATTACTTCAATGTTGAAAACAGCGATACCTAATTATTTATTTATTTATTTTTTGGAAACTGTGGTCCAAACTTATGAACTATATTGTACATGCATATTCCTTAGCATCTTGAGCCACTTTTAAAGGTGCTATATTAATGTTTGTGGTATATTTGTTTTTCTTCTAAAATATATATTTTATAGTTATTTTTTGACTATGTTCTACATATCCTTCGTCCCCTACCTGTGTTCATTCATCAAATATTTTGGTGTATTGGTTACTCTTTCATCCACCGTGAAGTGTTTAGGTCTATTAGTTCCATATACCACATTTTACCATATCTAAACCAATTCCACAGGTTTTCCCCTAAAAATCAGCATGGAAAATGCGAAAAGCATCCGCAGATTCCGTCTGGGCCCGATCATAACAGATTTTCCTGTGCGCCATCATCATATGAACCTACTTGTGGTTCTTTCATCCACGTCCAGGTAACAAAACGACCAGACCGAAATATCTGAGGCTACGTATTTCATGGGGACACAGCAGGAGGTGGGCTATTTCAGGACACGGTCATAGCTACGGGTGGTTTTTTCATGCCCTAAAAGGTTAAGAACCTCACCACAAAACTTCCTGTCTGATTACTCTGGACAGCACCAGTCTGTCTTTAATGACCCCAGACTGTATCAAAACTCAAAACGTACCCCTCATTTAAGCAGCACGGTTTTATATTCATGACAGATGCTAGTTAGTCTAGCACAGCCCCAAACCAGAGACACCTAATATCTCTGCACAAGGCATTTTCCCCTCCCGCCTTAACTGCATTTTATTTTTTTTTAAACTGTGATTAATGAATGCAGGGACATGATGCAAGATGCGGCAGTAAGAAAATTATGGACCGAGAAGAAGGGGAATGAAAAAAACAAAAACCCCGATCCAGTCCCCATTTAATACTTTCCACAGCACTGAGAGACTGTGGAGCGCAGATGTGCGGCCATGGACAGATCCTGCATTCTTTACAGCTTGTTCTTTTCCACACAGTCACCTAATAAGTGCTGGTGGGGACCTAAGCTGGGATACAAATGAAATACACCGTAAGTCAAGTGCTTGTGTGGTTCCACAGTGATGATTTGGTTACAAGCGTTTAGGACAGAGCATTCTTCCACTCAGGCTAACCTGTGGTCTCTGCTGCTCGTGCCACTTGACGTGTTGCCATCATGCTAAAACTCAACCCTGACTGGAGCAAAAACATCAACATTATTATAACAAGGTATGCATATAGGTATGATTATCTGACAAATATCTACGTCATATGATGGGAAAAAGGTTTATATTAATTTAAAGGAAATCATTCCCTTGGAGAGGATATGACTGTGACCTTAAGTAAGCTGAAACACTGAGTGGCTTGTTCCATTAAATTTTTGTACCCTTCAGTTTCGATAGTCGATTGGCTCTGGCATTGAGAATCTCCAATTTCCCGAGCACAGAGCAGGTGCAAAGCTTTTATTACGGCTGCTCGGCTGTGGCTAGTCAATGCAAATTGCAGTTCTCTGTCTGAAGAGGATTCGTAATCTGGACCCTTCGAAATCACTTAAAACAGGATAGACGGCTCCATCTAAATAGCCGAAATATTGCCTTCCATCTCAATGAGGATAAATAAATCAAGACACAGAAAAGCAAGCAAATCTACCCCCCTCTTGAACCCCTCTCCATAACTGATTGAATTCGAATAAAAAAACCCCCCAAAAAACATGGAAATTAATCCATTCCAGTCTGAGCAGAAATGTGTCCACATTTTGGGCCTGTTTCTTGTCAGTGAACCTTATTTCTCTCTTTTTCCAAAGGACGCAGCTTTGTGTGACAAATCTATATGTGGGGTGACGGAAGGCAGCTCAGATATATTAAAAATGCTCAGCCAAGGACCTTCTGGTTTGGGGACAAAGATACATATTTTAAAAAAAAGCCAGCTAGCCAAGGACAGTCATAAAATTCCTTCCATTTCCCTTCCAGTATGACAGTACGGGCTAGAAGTGCACCCAAACATGCACCTCCTAATGGCGTGCACTGTGGTGTGACGAGTTAATCAGACCTAGGAGCTACGCAACCTACCATCACCAACTAGCAGTTCACAAATCAAACCTGTTCTTCCACTGAGACATGGAAGGAAAAACAATGAAAAAGCCCAAATTCAGTGTAAACACAGAAAGACACGCGCTGCCGCCGCACACAAAATCGCCTGAGAGCTGCTGTGGCTCCCAAATGCCCATTTTCCACAGCAATAATATCTTACAGCCGTGGAAGAAATTTTGTAGATGTGTGAGGTGAAAGCCCTGAGGGATTTAAAAAGGCTGAGGATGAAGAGGGGTAATAACCTTCAAACACATTAACTCCCCATATGGATACGGAATGATGCACATTCACATTTATCAAAAAGATAAGGGAACCAGAAAAAGGTCAAAGAGGGGAATCATAATACTCTGTAGAGTGATCAGTCAAACTGAAAGTGATTTCATAGAATGAGCTCTTGTATATTTCCATCATTTTTTGGTTTACAACCTGCGACTAATTCTTTTATCCATTATTTTGAAATGGGTAATCCTTGTCCTGTGCTTATAAATCATACTTAATCATGTAGTACATTTTCCCAAGTATGCCACTTTTTACTGATTGAGAGAGTGAAGGTGGATACGGTTGAACAAAATTAGCTGTATTTCAGTGCGAGTAGTTTTTAGGCTTCCTGAAACGAGGAAATTAACTCAAATAGTTCTCTCTCTTGTGAAATGCCTCGGCCTACGCCTTCCACCCCAAACAAGGTTAACGGAGAGCTGCCTGTTGAGCATGTGAACGATCCATTCAGATAGATAGACAGACATATGGCCTTCACTCACTCCCACCCTCTTTTACGGTCATCTGTGGAAAGGTTTAGCGGTATTGTACAGGCCCCTGGGGTGGTGTCAGGGAGACCCCCAGCATCAAACATTAAGAAGTTTCCGGCACAAATCGCACGTACCAGAATTGTCTGATCTCATCTCATGTGCACACTAACTATATTCCATCTCTTGTAGGGGGAAATGTGTCTTTCTGTGCACTCAGACAAACGGTTTACCAACTCCAGTTATCTCTCAGCATTCCCACAGATAAGCACGAACTGGCTGCCTGGATCCAGGGGAGAAGATGGATTACCATCACAGGCAACGATTAAAGAAAAACAAGTATTTAGTAGTGCTATTTGAAATATGTATTGGGCACTGCTTTGAATCATGTTGAACTCATTAAGAATGGCTGTCTAGGGGAAACACACTGTAGGAGTGGATTCCATTGTGCTACCTAAGTGGAAAGTCGTGTTCTGCCCAAGTGTTACAGGCTTGCTCTGAATACCGACTCTTCATACCTGCTGGCCAGAGGAGAATAGACTTGAATGAAGGATTGATATTTGTTTTTTCTCTGTCCTATCCAAAACTCAAATTTAGAGAAAGGATTGTTAAGGTGTATTAGAGCCAATATACATATACACATATATATACACACATACATATATATATATATACACACATATCCACCACCCGTTGATTATATATATATTTGTATGTAGTTAATTAAGAACTGATAAAAGATATCTTAACTGTAATGCAAGTTGCTTTGGATAAATGCATTTTTTTTGTCCTTAAGAAAATTTAATTATAAATACATTTAAATTTTTTTTTTTTAAAAAAAAAAAGAAGACACAGAGTTGTTCAGTACACCCACGATTCTATGTGTATAAAACAAAACGAAAGCAATTTTATGTTTAGTTTTCCCCCACTGTACTGAAAACATACTGAACCGTGACTTCAACGATCCCATCCATAGAAATGGGACTTCAAAAGTCCATACACAAGCAATTATATGTCTTATTAGTTCATTTTATTAGGTACAGTGAGTACTGAATATAAATAAATAAAAATAGCTAAAAGTATAAAGTAAAATAATAATCACACAATAACAAACACTATTTATAAATTTTAAAGAGTATACTTATGAAATATAGTATGTGTTTTATTATTTTTATTATACACGCATGAAAATAATACTTTTTTGAGAGGTGCATGTTTACAATTCTTAAGTTTAGATTTCTTAAGAGACAGATATCTCTTAAGAAATCTCAATTTGTGAAAATTGGAAAAAAAACTCATCTGGTATAGTTTGTTCTTATAAGGAGAGTGGCTTGATATATGAACTACAAAAGTATGGGAACACTGCTTGATGCATCAGTGGAGACACATATACACAGTCAAACTCAGTCAAACAGAGTGGGCTGCCAGGTCAAGCCGGTGCAGTCATCACTAGCAGGTTTAGTAAGTATCAGAACTACAAATCCAATAGGCTAGTTGGAGGATACAGTCCTGCTGTTAGTCTCATCAATCACCTGTTCCTTCCATCAGAGATACGAAACACCCACACACAAACATCACCAACAGACGCACAAAACCTATACACTGAACCGCTGCAAAGACTGGCTATTCCTGACCCCCACAGATGGATAGCCAAACACTGAGACTATAATCATCCACTACTGGCTACAAATTAGATGAACAGATGCCCATTTGCTCTCTATGTCCATGGCCAATTCAAATCTTTTCTACCATACACACAAAATTAGAGACACTGCCAAACAACCCCTCCAAATTAAAATCCCAGCGACTTCAGCTGATTATACTAAAGTGTATCCACCTGAGCTGGGGTCAGTGTGGGGAAAAGTGTGGTAATCGAAAGCTGTGCACAGCTACAGGCCTCGAGGCTTCTGGCCCTGGTGCTCCTCCTCCAGGAGTGAACCTGTGGACAGATGAGATAAACTCATTTTGGAAATGCAGCGTTTTTTTATTTCAGTCTAGAACACGCCTCCATTTTTCCATAACTCCTGCCTTAATTGGATTCCGGGGGCTAATGGCTTTCCCAGCTTTAGCTTCTCCCCCCAAATGTTTTCTTTTTTTTGTTCTTTCTTCTGACTCCTGTCAACTTTCTTCCCTGTTTCTACTTCTCCTAAATTGTGGTCGCCTTCAGTCTGCAGAGAGGTCATTAGGATTAGCCGATCACTGCAAACCTGTCTTCACATCATATCACATCACATATTTTATGCAAAAAAAAGGGGAATATAGTCAAAACTATACGCAAATAAAGCAAGGCTTAACTGGATGTAATGACTGACTTGCAGTTTAAAGCATGCAGACAAAATGCTCATGTATAATTAGGTAATAGCAGCCAATTGTTTGAGCAAATTATTTGGTCACATGACCTGTAACAATTACATGACTTTTTGTGTATCTAGTAATTTATTTGGTAAATTTGTTTCCAATCGTCTGCTTAAGACTGGAATACACTACACGACTTTTGCCCCAGTTTACAGTCTGGACAAGCTGACACTTGTTGCCAAAAGCCAGTTTGCAGATTAATTGACAGATTTCACAGAACATCGCTCAGCGTATGAGAGTCACAGACTCTGATTTTTTTTTAGCTTCAGACTAATGATTCCAACCAGTCCTGCTTAATTTTTCTGTGAAACAAGTGATGATTTATTTCAGGATTTGAGAGAATTCAAAACAACTACATTTATTTGAAATAGAAAACTTTTGTGACAATATAAAAGCCCATGCTGAAAAAAAATTACTGACCCCAATCTTTTGAATGGTAGTGTAGAGTAGAGTACATGGATGGAAACCCAGCTATTATAGTTGTTAAATGTTTGTTCTGTCTACCCCCCATCTTTAAAGCAAAACATGACTTTTCTGCCATATCACACACAAAGACGCACAGACACAAATGCACTAGTTCAACTGAAAACTGTACTGCTGATGTACATGAATGGATGGTACACTTGGGATTAAGACTAATACTCCTTGCACACCTGACACTCCTTCATCCTAGTGACACGGGGGGAGCATAACTAGCAATGCATCTGTGTTATTCAGTCTTACATTACTACAGCACCAGGTTCAAATCATAACAGCGAATTAGACCATAGGCTTTAAAGAGGTCAATGATTTCCCCTCAAAAATTCTCCTGTTACATGGAATATGTAATGCATGGCAGGGCACGGAAGCTGGAAGGAGCTGTCCAGGGATCAGCCCTTGTGATGCTTTGGCCATTGGGAGGAAGAGGAGAGGCTGAGGTCACAAGGCTGGTAATGAAATCGTGGAAGAAAACAGGAGGGCACAGAAAAAAAAGCAGCGAGAGGCACAGCGTTGAAAAGGTTATCCCTATTGAATGACGTGCTTGATTAAGCTTGGCAGACAGGACTGTGAGGCTTTATTTATAAACTTTCTACCCACAGGATCGCCTGTGAAATCAAAAGAGTTAAAATAAGTGGCCAGCGGCTTAGGGTTTACAAAAACAGACTAATGTCTAATAGTGAAAGAGAGAGAGAGAGAGAAGAAGAGAGAGGAGGAGAGAGGAGAGAAAAAAGAGGAGAGAGAGAGCGAGAGCCTGAGAGACACAAAAGAGAGAGACCAAAAAACAAACAAGCAATGGACAAAGGAGGAAATCAATTTGGGCGATTGACCGGAGGAAAAAAAGTTTGTGAAACCGTACCAAACAAGAAACCCAGAAGAACAGGAGTGGAACATACTGTACAAGCTGTAAAACATTATAAATATATTAGAATAGACAAAAACTAAATAATATACATGTACAATACCAGACTGACATATATACATATTACAGTTCTGTTTCAAAAGCGTTGGGTGATTCTGACTTTAATACTGTTAACAGCAAGGTTGCATTAATTGTTAAATAATTTTTTTCTAACAATATATGGCTATTTCCAACGAATGCTGTTTTTATTTTGAACTTTGTATTATCAAAGCAGATCTTGAAAAAATACAACCTTTCCACAACACATTAAAGCCGTCCCAACCGTTTTAAAATGAAAACAAAAAATTTGAGGAGCACATAACGTGTTCTGGTTCGGTTATCCGATGTTCTTTGTGAACATCGGACCAAACTCAGGGCAGTTGAGAGAAAATGGTGCAAATCAAAAGACCTGTCAGACCTGATTATGTATCAGTCTGTGCTTTCATCTTTCTCTGCTGAAGTCCATACTGCAAAATCTTCATATTTCCACAACAGGATCAACAGCACTCCAGACACACGATCTCTTCACAAACATAAATTCTTTTCAAAAAAAAAAAGAAAGTACTCTGTCCCCTCCACCTCACCTCCTCGCCACTCTTCTATAACCAATTAGTACTTCTCCACATTCTCACAAACAAAACTAGAACCACAGTAGCCCTCATTCTCAGTCCCACACACACCAGGAATTCAACCACCACACCCCTGCTAAAACTCCCACTTCTCCTTCCTGTCCCTTCAACGGAGGCAGAAGTATCCAAACGTCTCCTCTTCAGCCTCCTACAAGCATGCCCTCTTGCCCAATCCCCTCACAAACCTTCTCCAAGCAATCTCTCCTACACTCTTACCCGCCTCACACATATCACACATCTCTCCTTACCGCACTTTTGGCCACTTTTATTCAAGCGGCTCGGTAACCCACTGCTCAAAAAACCTCATTAAACAACTCACTTACAGATGGCACAGACCTGTCTCTCACCTCCTCCTTCCATTCATAGCAAAACCCCGACGAGTTGTTTTCACAGGTATCATTGTTTTCTTTCACAGAACAACACACTGGACCTACAGTCAGGTTTCAGAAGCAGCCATTAAACTGAGACTGTGCTACTGTCAGTCACTGAAGCCCTGCGGATTGCAAAAGCTGATTCCAAATCATCAGTTCTTATTCTGCTTGATCTATCTGCTGCTTTTGACACTGTCAATCATCAGATCCTCCTGTCTGCCCTCTCTTCACTGGGCATCACAGGGATCCCACTTCGCTGGTTTGAATCCTATCTCACTGGTAGGGCTTTCAGGGTGTCTTGGGGAGGGGAGGTATCCAAAGCACATCAACTGGTCACAGGGGGGGTTCCAATAACATGGATCATTTCCCTGGGATCCATCATATAGGCACATGGTTTCTCCTACCATTGCTATGCTGATGACACACAGCTCTATCTCTCATTTCAACCAGATGATCCAACAGTAGCTGCACGGATCTCAGGCTGCCTGGCGGACATCTCTGCATGGATGAAAGAACATCACCTACAGCTCAACCTGGCAACGACTGAGCTTCTTGTCTTCCCTGCCACTCCAACTCTACAGCATGAGTTCAGCATCCAGCTAGGTTAATCAACAATTAGCCCAACAAGTTTGTTCAGAAATCTTGGTGTAATCTTTGATGACCAGCTGACCTTCAAATACCACATTGCAAAGACTGCTCGATCTTGCGGTTTGGCATTGCACAACATCAGAAAGATCAGCCCCTTTCTAACGGAGCATGCTGCACAACTTCTTGTCCAGGCCCTTGTCATTTCTAGGCTGGACTATTGCAGTGCTGTTCTGGCTGTACTTCAATGAAATGCAATGATACTTCTACAAATGATTCAGAACGCAGCAGCTTGACTGGTCTTCAATGAGCCCAAAAGAGTCCATGTTACACCTCTCTTTATCTCCCTTCACTGGCTGCCGGTTGTGGCTCGAATCAAGTTCAAGTCATTGATGCTTGCATATAGAACAGCCCCAGGCTCAGCACCCGCCTACTTCCACCACTACTACGATCTACCATCCCATCCAGAATTCTAGATCCTCTAGTGAGCAACGCTCGTGTACCATCCAGAGAGGCTCAACTAACTTTTTCAGAACATCTGTCACCATTCCCTTGCTCTGGTTCGAAGGATCTTGGGGGCGCGCACCCCTATGTGGGTTCCTTGGGGTGTAGGTGGCTTTGAGGTCCCGTTAGCAGTTTTGCCTAGCGACAGCTGAAAACTATCTCTTTCGTCCGCTACTTGACTCAATCCTAAATACAAAAAAAATAAAAATAAAACTTTCTTTCCATTTTATTCCTTCCCTTTCTAGCTTGTACTTATTTGAACAATGCCTAAAACTTGGTATTACAAGCAGTTCCTGTGTCTGTTTGCCTCTTTAAGAAGAATCGCTTTATGTATTCCCCATTTGTAAGTCGCTTTGGATAAAAGCGTCTGCAAAATGACTAAATGAAATGAAATGAAACATAACACTGCAGACTGAAGTAATGGTTGCTGAAAATTCAGCTTTGAACAGGAATACTTACACGTTTACATATGATTAAAATAACAACTGTATTGTAAAATGCCATAAGGTTTGTGTGTTGTGCACAAATTACTGTATGTGGTTGTGGGTGGGTTTGTTGGTTACAGGGGGTCTAGAGACTTTTTCTTGTTGTTTTAGTCAGGACATTGTGCGCTGCAGGTAGACGGTGTGCACAAAATCTGTTACCGGGCCTGAGCGCTGTTTGCCTAACAACAAAGCATCTATACAAATAAACAACATTTACCTTCACATTATACTGACAGATTCATTGAAATGGAGGAATAAAAAAATAAAAACAATTGGTGAAATTGGGAAAACCTGGAGTGGAAATAGAATGGAGTGATTACAGAACACTGAGGGGAAATTGCCGTGAACTGAAACCGAAGCAAATGATAAATGATTCTTGTACTATTTGAGATATTTAATACTTAAGGATCCACGGAAACACTACTTTCTGTGGCCACTGAACAGAGCTGCCCCAGACGGGCATACAGAGTACATGAGTGTGTGTGGTGACAGATAATGAGAACGCTACGCCACACTCATTTTCCACAGACTGATGCTAGAGATGGAAACCAGACTAAGGCCTGACTGAGTGCTGGCCTTCAAACAGCCCAATGTCCAACACACACACCACATCAAGAGTCCGCCGGACCTCCACCAGAAAGCCTGGAAATGAACCAGTGCCTTTAACTGCAATATGTTTAACATTCACAAAGAGCTATTTAAACTAAAAACACTGCCAACACACAGAAAAATCAGAAAGTTCAGCTGCTCGGGCGACGGGGGTGTGCGGTTTTTTTGGAGAAACGGTGAGTTGACATTTGCTTTGTTTTTTTGGGGGGGGTGGGGTGGTGGGTGGGTGGGTTTTTTTTTACTACAGGACTGGGACAACAACAAAAAAAAACGATTACTTATATACAGTATCACTGATATCAGATATTTCAGTTAGACTGAACAACACTCAGGAATCACTACTAACAATAACAAAGTCAATCTTAGATAAAACGTACAAAGCACATGGTAATGACTGTGACAACTACTGCAGTAAAAAAAGACTGAAAACGCAGACTGCTACCACTTATAAATGAAGAGATATGTAAAGCCAGAAGGAAGCTAGGCAATGATACTATAGGACATGCAACAGCGTGCAGCCACATGTCAAAAAAGATTCTTGTCTGCAGACACAGAGAAGGAGAGAGGGAGGAGATTGAGAGCTAACAGCCCATGAAACTGTTATGAGAAAATGACTCAGAACGGGATAAACTCAATAATCAACACACTCAATAATAACGGGATTCATCAATAATATGAATCAGACAGAAGTGAGGAATGATATGGGACAGAGGACAAACACATAATCAAGCATAATCAAAAAAAGCTCACCAATATGGAGTCCACTTAAATAGGAGGCAAACTCAGTGTCCTCTTCAAATTATGAAAGGCAGAAGGAATCAGGACAGATTTATATTAGAGAGAAGTTAGGAACACTACTACAGACTGAAAGATGAACAAAACAAAAGATTGTCAATTCAGCTTATAGGCATGCAAATAAAAATGACAGCGATCACAGTACCGTTTCAAAGGTTTGGCGTCAGTAAGAATTTTTTTTTTTTAAAATAATGAATACTTTATTCAGCAAGGATGCTTTACATTGTAAAAGTCTTTAATGTCACTTTCAATCACTGTTAAACAAAAATCCTATTTTAGATAAATACAGTTCTTTCAAACTTTCTATTCATCAAAGAATCCTGAGAAAAATGCACCATGCACTCTCAGAAAAAAAAGGTACAAAATCTGTCACTGGGGTGGTACCCTTTCAAAATGTACTAACATGTACCATTAAGGTACTAATGTGCAGCCTTTAGGTACAAATATGTTACCAGAAATGTTAGAAATCAGCATTTCAGAATTATTTCTGAACTATCATGTGACACTGAAGACTGGAATAATGGCTGCTGAAAATTCAGCTTTGTCATCACAGGAATAAATGACATTTTAAAATATATTAAAAAAGAAAACAGTTATTTTAAAATTGTACTGTTTTTACTGTATTTTTAATCAAACAAATGCAGCTTTGGTGAGCATAAGAAACTTTTTTCAAAAACATAACCGAACCCAAACTTTTGAACAGTTGTGTATTTTACATTCAAACACAACTATCATATTTCTTCATCAACTGATCCTCTACAGCTAAGCCAGGGGGACAGATCTACTGGCAGCGTTCTCATTCAGCATTCACAACTTTCCATGTGGGCCATAAACTTCAGATTTCTTTTGTCTATTAGACACAACACAAAGTATTTAATACATGTCTTTTAGGATAAAAAAAAAAACTTATATTCAAAGCATCTTTTGCATCTTACACAACAATAAGACTATGAAATACTGGGGGAAACATTCGTGTTCAAACTCACATTCACACGGTCTATCATAAAGAAAGACTAAAATGGATGGGATTCATCTGAGCACTCATCATACAAATATAATTTAAAGTGTAAGGCGTAGTTAGAAAGGCAAACAAGTGATGTATTGTGTGCCTGTGTGTCTTTGTGTATTAAAGAGATACAGTATAGTGAACTCTTGGCCCCTTTACACACTCTGCTATGCTCCATTAGGTAGATGTGGTCCAATGAATGCTAATAAACCGTATCTTCATTGTTTGGTACTCTGTTACCACATACAGGGGTCCCCAGCCAATGATCTAATGGCTATTACATCTAATAGGTGAATCAGAGTTAGTCTGAAAGGTGTACCTTCAATGTCCTCCACTGGGAAAGCAAAGAAAGGAATATAATAAACATAAAAAGATTAAAAACAGATCAAGAGGGATGAGGAGAGCAAAAGAATGGAGGAAGAAGAAACTGACCTGTCTCATCATCTTATGAAGGAAAAAATAAAAAGGAAAGATACAGTCATGTGTCAACTATCCCTTTAAGTGACAAACTAATGTAAAATTCCATGTTTGTTTTCTATGAAAAGTCTTTAGTATGCTGCTAAGTGGTAAACCATTGCTTACCTCATAGGTAACTGTAACTACCGAACAATTAACATAGTTCATAACAGCAGAGAAAGTGTGCTTTTGTGTGCATGTGCAGGCCTGAAGACATGAGAACATTTGGAGTCACTTTAAAAGCTTCCTCCAGTTCATGTGGTCTCAATTCTACTAAACAAGCTTAAATCAAAACACACACACGAGCAAAGGGCAGCATCTACATGGCCTGCCATACACATTCCCACAGTCCTGCCAAAAAAGCAATACCATGAAGAGGAGGATGGAGGGCAGTAAAATCTTTTGTGTGCTATCAGTCAAGTGAATCCTTAAGCATCTGCCTTCTTGTCGGTGTGACCCAAAGAACAAAAAAGACAAAATTAATTAAAAAAGAAAAAAATGATAAGCAGATATAAGGGCATGTTTAAAGGGTTCATATGATGCTGCTAAAAAGAACATTATTTTGTGTATTTGGTGTAATGAAATGTGTTTATGTGGTTTAAAGTTAAAAAAACACATTATTTTCCACATACTGTACATTATTGTTTCTCCTCTATGCCCCGCCTTTTTGAAACGCGTCGATTTTTACAAAGCTCATTGGTCTGAAAAAGCGAGGTGTGCTGTGATTGGCCAGCTATCCAATGCGTTGTGATTGGCCAAATACCTTAAGCATGAAATGGAAATTTTACGCCCCTCACCATACTGTTGATGCTGTGTCCCGGCCGGAGCGACGAGACAAAAACATTAAAACCCATTACAAACGAGGCATTTGTTGCATCCAGTGGGGACATAATACGGATTATAATGACTTATACTGCCTTTTTGCGTTGCATCGCGCCGCGTAAACATAAAACTCTGTCTGCATTTGTGATCGGAGAAATGGCAAAAAACAAGTGCTACTCTAACACTGCCCAAAAACTCGCGTTTGAATCATCAGTGGCAAATCCTTTAAATGAAAACGTACTTACGTGAGTCAGAACTGCCGGCATTTTAGTCTAACGTTACTCTCCCAGGTTCAGTAAACAGTCTTCCATAAAATGTGTTGCACACATCTGGATATTTGGGTTAACTGTTCTGGAACAGTATTGTAATTACAACTTAACCACTGATTTGTAGTCTGTCCTCTTTTGGAAGACCAAACAAAAAACAAAGTAGTTTCGCTTTCACAACGACAAACACAGCAGCCTAGCGTGAGGGGAAGCCCCAGCTTAGCGTGCGCTGAGGCCAGGATAGAGTGAGTGTGCCGGCCTAGCGTGAGCGGAAGCCCCTTCTTAGCGTGAGCTGAGGATACGACGAATGAGCGGCAACCACATGTGAAGACCCCGGGCTGAACCTAAACTCTCCGCTTCTTTTCTTCACGGTGAAATTGTTTATTTTTTTTCCTCAGCGACCAGCACGGATCAGCTGTAGGCATGATGAAGCGGATATCGTCTTCTTTTGGAAGACCAAACAAAGTAATTTCGCTTTCACCACACGAAGCACTAACACAGCACAGCGTCTTCACCACATGGCTGCAGCGTCAACAATACTACAGTGAGAATAAAAGTTACGCCTTCTTTCTTTGTGTGAACATTTGGGCGGCGTTATGCAAATCTTCCCACATAGTGAGCTAGATATGTGGGGGCGTGTTAGAACGAGCCGTTTTAGGGGGGTGTGGCTGAGTCTTAACTTTGATAAAGAATATCTTTTTTTTTGAGACTTTAGTCTTTGCAACTTACAGATCTTCTTTATGCACCAAGAGCTTGTAACACTCCAAAGAGAAAGGAAAAATGTAAAATCGCATCATATGACCCCTTTAAGGTCTGGGACAAGAAGCGAGGCCACTAAGCTTAGGATAAGGAAAAATATGCTAAGTAAATGGGTATGATTTACAGGTGAAAATGGATAACTGTCATGTCTGTCATAATTACTGCCAGTGTTTTTCAGAGAAACTGAAACAGAAAATAACTTTAAATCATAAAGAACAGTAAAACGTGTCCCAAGATCCATAAAAAATAAAAATAAAAGGTAATTGGTCACAGAGTACCAAAAAAACAAGAAAACAAAAAAAAAATCCCAACCACAGATATAAATTGGACAGCGCAAATATGGAAACAAGATTGATTATTAGATGCCTTTTGCCTACAACAATTTATAAATGAATCTAGAACAGATGATTAATTCAAATAAGTGGGGATGGTGAGTGTACATTAAAGGGGTGCAAGTTGTTTCCATATCTACAATGATGACAGAACGTATATCTGAAAGTATGAAAGTATATCTGGTCAAACAAAGGGCACAAATTAAAGCATGTGAACAGGCAGGATAGAGCTACCGACTCACTATGTTTACATACACAGATTTACATCAATCCCACTGTAGATTCCAAATGTACTGTTTATATGCACCCTATTCAATGTAAATATATCAGTTAACATAGGCATTACATATATTCCAAAAAAATGGTTCCACGTGCAATGTCAACACTACAATAACAACAAGAAGCCTGTGATTAGTGGTCCTCAAGACATTAGGGTTAACTGATATTAGGTTGCATGTAAATTCAGCTAGTGTAACCAGAAGATACTTTTTTTCCTCATGAAGACGCAAGATGAAGAAAGAAAAGTTAATTGTAAGAGATGACGATGAGACAAGATGTATTAAGAGGAATCCACTTGTAAACAATATAAACAGACATTAACTGACTAGTCTATAGAAAACATTAATAATTTTCAGGGATGGTAACTGGAAGATTGCAGATTTGACACTTCTGTGTAAAAGGGATTATCAAGCAAGAAAAAAAAAATATAGATTTGGTTCTATCGGTTGTTGACTGGATGGATGCAGATCGGAACGCAAGCTTGCAGTCTATTATAACAAAGTCTGTCTCACTGGAAAACTGACTTGTTACATTTTGATTAAGAAGAAAAAAAAGAAACCTATACATTGATGAATTGTTCACAATAAGATCATAAAGATTAATTTAAGCAACAAGAAGAGTGAATTTACATTTCAAGCCAACTTTAAGTACCTTGTTTAGGGGAATGATGGTGCTCGTTCCTTGTGAGGACTGAACCAGCAACCTTCTAGTTACCATCCCATAACATTAACCTACACCAGACCAACACATATGTACACAATTCAACTACAGTATAAATTACTGTGTTCCCAGCCCTTTTAACCCCTTTTTTAAAATCATTAGCATCTACTGGATAATGACTTAAATTAATTGATTTAATCTCTAAAAAAATACTTTTGCCAATGAAATATTTTTGAACTATGAACAACTGTGAAAGTCAACGTTTTGGAAATATCCATGATTTTTAAGATTAATTTCCATGCTTGAAAACCATGATTTGTAAATGATTTTAAAATTTTCTATGACTGGAAACCCTGAAAGTTTTACTTTCTGTACCTGTCCAGGGGTGTGCAGTTTGTAATGGATATGACATACAGCCTCAGCTAGCTAGCTAGCCACAGCTAATCATGCCGTTCTGATAAGTAAGGCTTTGAGTGCACATATCTGCGGTGCAAAGCACTAGCGTGTGTTCAGTCATCCAAAGAAAGCCCCTCACCTCAATTTCACTGCAGGCCTGTAGACAGATGGTCTTACTCTTAAAGCACACGCTCATGCAGTTCAAACAAACAACTTTCTTTCTTCCAAACACACATATAAGCATCTATACCTGTGTGGGAACACATTTGGATTGGTACTGTATCTGGTCTGTTTCTGGTCAAGTCATACACGGAGCTTTAAGTTTTTCTGACAAAATACCATATGTGACGCGATTCTGAAAAATTCTACACTTGAAAAGCTGAATAAAAGCAGCACTTTAATTTTACTTATGCTTATTTGTTATGTGAAATGTAAAGAGTCTGCAAAGACGACGGCAGTTTCACGACCCTTGGGTCCCCTTTTCCTTCTCATTGTTTTAAGCAGCTCTCATCTAATCTTTTCCGGTTGCAGCTCCTTCTATTCTTCTTCATCTTTTTTTCTAGCCATTGCTCTACTCAAATAGTAACGTCACAGCATCTGCAATACACGGGCCTCTTGCGTACAACAGTTTAAAAATAATTTCTGCTGTATTCCAGGTACAAAATGAGTATGTACAGGGCTCAACAATAAGGTAGTTTGCTGGCCTGAGGTCAGCGAGAAGGTTTTTTTTCATTACCACTGAAAATGTTTACATTCAGTGACCTTGAACAAAAATGTTTACACCAGCAGCCCCACGCTGCCCAACATAACATTCAAAGACCCCCCCCTCCACCCAAAAAGGCTATGAAATTTACGGGATTTCTACCGGAATTATGACAAAGCTGCCAATTTTCAACTTTTTAATGAACAGAAACTGAGAGTACTGATATATCAAATGAATTAATCATGATTCACTTTGTGCTTACAGAAATTTTAAGAACTGCATGTTCTTCAATAAGAACAATAGTAATTGAGGGAGGGAAAAATAAATGCTTACATAGTTGTAGTTTTTTTTAACATTTACATTAGACTTATTTTTTTTGTTTTAAATACTAAAAAAAAATCATTAATTTAAATGCTTTTTAGTCATCCTTCAGTCTCTCTGAAAGTTTGCTGAAGCCCCCTGGTGGGCCCCGGACCTCTGGTTGAGAACCACTGTTTCTGTATCTCTGTAAATAAATCAACACCATTTTTGCATTATGATAATCTGTCACCAAAATAATGTTGTTATCTAGCTGCCAACATGGGTGAGATTTTGTCAAAATAAAAAAATAAAAAGATTTGTGACAGTCTTGAAAGTACCAGTAAAAATGCTGAAAACCAACCGATCAGTAATGTTTTGCATCATATGCTATCATTTTCCAGCAAAATGTTTATGAATGTTACATTATATCTACAGCTAAGCTACAGCTTGTTAAAAATCATTTTTGTAAAAAATTCACTTTTGTGAATGAAAATAAAAACTTATTTAAATAAGAAATATTAAGAAATAAGAAATAAAAAATATGTAAATATAAATAATAATAAAAAAAACACGGTTAATAATAAAAATAAAAATTATTTTTATAGTAAGGCCACAACTAATAGCCTGACTGGACTAGCAGGAAAAAAATAATTATTGTTGAGCCCTGCTGTGTATGTGTGCATTTCAGTGGTTAGTTGCTGCATGATTGCATGAGTGTGGTCCTTACAAAATCTTTTGCTGGGGGTTCTCTGAAGAGTCGTGATGGTCATGGGTCTCCAGACTGCAAACCTCCTGAAAAAAGTGAGGGAGACAGATAAGGAGCTAGAGAGGCAAATAAATAGTCTACATTCACAAAGTCAGTGTTTGGGATTGACAAATGTATTTACTAACTGATACGAGTGAGAAGCAATTTCATCCAACAAATCTGAATCAACCGACGGCAATGTGTGCTGAAAATATAAGTGTGTCAGTCTGACCATCTAATACATTTGTCACTTTTGTTTATAACCAAAATGTGTAAAAGTAATTTGATAATTAGAAATTTAACACTCTAAACCAGACTGACAAGCCTATTCTGCTTCTGTGAGCACAGCCACAGAGACATGCAATAAAACCATCAGATTTTACGACCGTATGGGGATTACTAAACACTTAACTACAATGCAGAGCTACCTGCCTAAGTATCCATTAGTGAGTGAGTGAGTATGTGTGTGAGCGAGAGAAAGAATGGTCAGCCAGAAACAGCACTTGCTACTGTACATTTGACAGGTTCAAAAATATGTTTTACAATTGAAAGTTACTTTTTTCAAGAGAAACAGAGCAAAGAAACTATTTCCTAAGGCAGCACACATGTGCATGCACGTCAGAGTCCACTTTACGAAGAACGCCACTGATGTGCAATTTTCCGAGTGTGGACGTCCAAAGTGGATGTGAACCAGTGCTATCATTGTCTGTCATTACTCATTCCAGCCCAGACAGCCACGGAAATCCAAAGTATTTTGGCCGAGCCCTCTTGCACAAAAAGGGAAAAAAAATGACAAGGAAGACAAAAAACTCAGAAAAGTCATTCCTTTCATAGTAGGGAGTGAAAGTCAGGTTGTAATGGAGTGGAAGAAGTCTGGAATGATCGAGAGACAGAGAGATGCATGCATGACAGGAAAATATGATATATGAGGGGGCTGGACAGAGGGCGGACAGGATGATTGAGTCATGGAGTACTGTTGAATTTAAAACTGGTGATAGTGGGAGGAAAGGAGCAGGGAAGAGAGAAAAGCATTGGCTAACCTCTCCTGAAAATGTTTGGATGGGATGAGTCCTGCGCGCGGGTTGCCATCACCCTCCAGTTTGGCCTGCCACCAGGTGGCATCGTCCTGGCTCATAACCTGCAGGATATCTCCCTTTCTGAATGCCAAGCCTGCCTCCTTGCAAGGGATCGCCTTATCCTCAGCTGGACTGTAGTCAAAAAGCGCCTTTACAAACATCTGAAGAGCAAGAGAGAGAGAAACAGCTTTAAAATGAACAACATTAAATGGATTAAAATGAAATTAGAGAAGGATGAAATTCAAATCACATCTGCTCCATCCCTCTCACTAAACCATGACCAAATAAAGGTGTATTTTGTGTAGCAGACAGGCTTACTTTCCACACATACGCACTACAATGCAACAATTGGAAATTCTGTGTGATTGTCATTAGCGTTTCTCTAACAAAGGTTTTAAATGATTGCGCAGACATATCAAATAAGCCAAAAAGACAAATAAGGTGGTAAAGGGTTATTGAGAGCAAACGGAGACAGCAAAGTTCCCAAAGCGCAGAGCAGTGGCTTGTGTTGATTTAGAGAGCTGCCTGTGCCATACAGAAAAATTATGTTACAGAGGAGAACGTTCCCCACAAACACACCAATACATCCTGAGGGAATACTTCATCTCGGTCACGCACTCCATAATTTTTTTTCCCTCTTACACATGTGCAGCCAATTAGCAGCACTTCAACATATTCATTACACATGCGGAAAACAGTAAACTACGGTCATTGGATAACACACACATGCGGGTGTACTGCAGACTGAATTCAAAACTGAAACATATTTAAACCATTACAGCACAGCAAAAGGAATAGAACAGACCTGCAAAGAAATGGTCCAGTCCTCACTTATAACACAATACTCAAAAGATTGTGGTCAAGATTTTTGTTTTTAAAGAAATGTATTCACTTAGCAAAGACACATTAAAAAAATATATAAAAATTGACAGTTAAGACATTTATAATGTTAAAAAAAGGTTTCTCTGTATTAAAAATGCATGCTATTCTTTTGAGCTTTCTATTCAAAGAAAAAAACGTATAATGGTATTCCAAAAATATTAAAGTGCCCCAATTATGCCATTTATAAGGTTCCTAATATTGTTTTAGGAGTCTCCTTCAATAGGTTTACATGCATGCACGGTCAAAATCTCTTTCCTTTTCTCAAAATATGCCTATATCATCAAATCATTTTCCAACGATTCTCAAACGATTAATTCGAAGAAGTTCTAAAATTCAGTCTCTCTAAACCTCTCCTTTCTGTGAGCCTGCTCTGCTCTAATTGGTCAGATGGCCCAGTCTGTTGTGATTGGTCTACCGCGTACAGCGTGTGTTGGAAATGATACGCCCATTGCAAACAAACCACAGTGTTTGAGGCCAGCCAACGTAGAACATAGGCAGGAATTATGCAAATATGTTACCAAATGTGCAAATGTGAAGTGGGATTCGAATTACTGACGACTCATTTAGGCTGTTCAGAGTCAATTCTTTCTTTTGGGAGACAATAACTTTATTTATTGTGCACTTTTGGTTTTACATTTTTAGGCACAATTATGTTAATTTACATCTATGTTGTTTTGAATAAAATTTCAGTCAGCATTTCATTTATTCTTCAAGGATAAAGCAATCTCAGAAAGCATCACATAACTTTGCTAAAAAGTATACTGTAGATAATTTCCACCAAAACGTTTTAATTTTATGTAATATTGTGCATGCGATCTATGTTTTGTCTTTAATTGCATCATATCTTTAGCTTAGCAACATGTTCTTAATACTATTGGACTTAATCAGGAGTTAATAGTTCTGACTCGAGTTTCTTGCAGGCTTCACGTGAAGAGTGCTATTTGTGCAATGCGAGTGAGTGTTGCTGTGTACAGCATTTCAAATCAGTCATAATTGAGGTTTCATGTAGACAGCAGGCTGTGAGACAGCTCACATGGTTTAGGAACAGATTGACAGAGAATGTTTGTAAGCTGGACAGGGGAGCTGAGAGGTTTAGTGCAAATCATTTGTGTTGAAGATGAATGGGAACAAAAGCTTATCCATCAAACCAGCAGCCCGTGGTACTCGTACAGGGGAAAGCTCCCCCACTGTCTGAACAGAACATCCCATATAGGCCAACTCTTTCTCCTAAACTGTTCATGTCTGATCGGCAATAGTGAGAATTAATTGTACCTTGGGCTCTTTGCTTTGTGCGTCCTCTTTGATGCCTGGGACTACTTTGAAAGTGATGGCACCTTGCGACTGGGACTATAAACAGAGTAAAAAAAAAGACAACATATCAACAACCTTTTAAGCATATAAAAAGACAAAATTAATGCACCAGTGAACACTATTCATTTAATTCTATATTACGTATAGATAATACTATATTATGAAAGATTAACTTCCACTAGTTCGAAAACTTTTTTTTTTTACATTTTATTTCTGCTAAAATAGCCAGGGGGGATATATTAACCAACTTCAATATTAACTTAACAGCCTATAATGTTTCATACAGTAACCGTCCAAACATTTCCCTTTGGATAAAATCCCCTTTTCACAGCATTCTGTTATACTACAAAAGTTAAACATGCTGTTTCATGTTGACTTTCCACAGACACATGCACATACCAGGATGCAAATAATTTCCTCAGGTTTTTTGTCATCTACAGGGATACCGTTGACCTCTTTCAGCTCATCTCCGACATGTATCAGCCCTGGACACAACAAAGAGGAGTGGACAAAAAGGAAAAGTTAAGAGACCACATACAGCACTTTAGCAGTTTATTCAGTGTAATAAACCATCTCAGGTTTTTGTAAACAAACTAAACATCTGGGTGCTGTTAGAGTGCATTTGTGTATAGAGAGAAAAGGTGCATCAGCGCTCACCACTTCTGTCTGCTGCCCCACCCCTCATGATGCGCGCCACTATGATTGCTCCAGTGTGTTCATCCTTCTTTATGGTGGCACCCTGTAACACACATACAAAAAGTCAATCACATTTACTAAGAAAACATGCAATTAAAAGTGACCAGGTTTATATGCATATAAAATGTTAAGCTTTACATTTTCATTAATACCTATTAGAATATTAAGTGTCTCACTTGTTTTGTTCCTGAATTATTGAGCAATTTTTTAAAGGGGTCCTATTATGTTCTTTTTCAAAGTCTTGATTTTGTTTTGGGGGTGTACTAGAACAGGCTCTCATACTAGGTTGTTCGAAAAACACATTATTTTTCACAATCTACATTATTACAAAACCTCTCTCCCCAGTCTGGCATGAATGGCTCGAATAGTTCCTGTATCAAATGAAGGCCCGCCTGAAATACGAAATGTGCTGTGATTGGTTAGCTGGGCCAGTGTGTGTTTTGATTGGCACAATGTCGGCGGCCTGGGGGGAAGTAAAGGCACGCCCATTACATAGCTGCCTGCGGGGGGGGGGGGGGACTTCAGTGTAAATATTGCATCAAAATAAAAATCAATTTGAGCGCGATTTAAACCGGATGATTGCAAACACTGTAAGTTCGTCTGGCTTGGGAAAGCTAGCATGTCTCCGACATAGTGGTAACACTCGTTGCCTTCTCTAATGCAGTTCAGCCAGGTCTCGTCCCATTCGTCGATAATTGTGATATCACAAATCCCAGAAAATATGTGTTGAAGTCCAAACGAGTCGTTCGTTACAGTTTTTGAAAAGTGATTTCTGTTAAAAAAAAAAATCTCCATTTGAAATGGACTTTGAGCTTTGTAACTTAGCAGATATTTTTTATGCTCAAACAGCAACATTACAGACTAACTAAAGTTGAAAAAGTGGAAAAGCATAATAGCACCCCTTTAAAAATGGTTAAACGAAGATTCAATGATTACTAATACATAATTAATAATAAATCAATGGTTTATTACTCTTGACCAATAGGTGGCGCTGTTACCAAATTGATGTGGCATGGTCAGTGTGAGGTGACAATGGCACAAACAAAGTTTGGTGCAAATACGTCAAAGCTTTGCAAAGATACAGCCTCAGATGCATTTTGGCATCTTAACCAGAAAATTCGTTGATGCTCTAAACGAAAACCGTTTCGTATATCGACACGAAATCCATAACTTTTTTGCCAGCTTGGTCTGAAGATGATCAGAGTTCCCCCCCCCCCAATTTGGTGAAAATTGGACAAACGGTCTAGTAGGAGTTCGAAAAAGTAGGTTTTTAACATGAATCAAAATGGCAGACAGGAAGTTTAGCCAATTATTGCAAAATTGGTATTGATGTTCTCAGCATGATGCAAGGAATCTAGAAACATCAATCTCATTACAATATTATCATGTATGCAAAAGTTATTAGCATTTTTATAAATTGCTTTATAACTTTTGACCAAAAGGTGGCGCTGCGCCCAAACTTTTTGAGTGCTATCAGGGCATGGTGCCGAAGATGCATACCGATTTTCGTAACAACAAAGTCTAAACGTTCTTAAAATATTGAGTTTTTTGACTAAATTAAAAATGGCCGATGCCCAAAATGGCTGACACGAAAAATTTGGTATCTGACAAACCATCTAGGACGAGTTCGAAAAAGTATGTTTTACGAACAATTAAAAATAGCAAAAAAACTAAACCTTGCGATTTTTGAATTTTGGTGTTCATTCGACGCGGCGTGAGCCAAGGATTCAGAGGAAAATTTTCATTTTGTGCCATCTTGTGTTATTAGCATAAAGAAATTGCAACTTTGGACAAGTGGTGGCGCTAGAGAGTTGGAGTTAGAGATTCCAAACTTGCTGTGGTTAATGTTGAGACTGTCCTCTATCAGTAAGATAAATTTCACAACTTTCCCGCAAGCGGTTCTATGGGATGCCATAGACTTTCGGCGGAAGAAGAAAAATTACGCTAACGGATACAATAGGTGCCACTGCACCTTCGGTTCTTGGTCCCTAAAAAACTACAAACAAGGCTGATGTTTGTGAGACCAAAGGTTGAGGAGAGACACAGTTTTTTAATAACTCAAAGGGGTTTGAGTTATTAATAATCATGATGAATAGTATTTATTTAATGTTATTTGTGTCAACATTTCATTTGCAACAACATTGTGAACTTTTACAACGATTCAAACGGCACCATAGCAAAACATATCTATTACATGCATAATTTTGCAAAAACATGAGCAGAGTTCTCTGCATAAAGGAACCAATACTGGCAGATCAATGTGTGCTAGTTGTTTTCTCTCCAATATGGTAGGAGGAATTCTTCGTTTAGTGTACTTAATAAATAAAATTATGGAGTGTGTATATAAGGATGTCACAGTGGGACCAGGGGAACGAAAGGCCAGTTTTACACTGACAGATTGAAGAACTATGCAACAGAGTCGGGCGGCGGCGAGAGGGGCAAAAATGAAGATATCTGTTAATTTTGTTGGTGGCCAATGTGCGGATACACGGGATATAGATCTGGAGGTTCGGGTTTTTAGTTAACAAAATTCTGTGTCATACAGGTGCATCCCAATAAATTAGAATGTCGTGGAAAAAGTTCATTTATTTCAGTAATTAAACTAAAATTAAAACTCGTGCATTAAATAAATTCAATGCACACAGACAGAAGTAGTTTAAGTCTTTGATTCTTTAATTGTGATGATTTTGGCTCACATTTAACAAAATACCCACCAATTATATCTCAACAAATTAGAATACTTCAAAAAAAAAATTTTAGTGAATTGTTGGCCTTCTGGAAATGTTAATTTACTGTTCCATGACTCAATACTTGGTAGGGGCTTTTTTGCTTTAATTACTGCCTCAATTCGGCGTGACATGGATGTGATTAGTTTGTGGCACTGCTGAGGTGGTATAAAGCCCAGGTTTCTTTGACAGTGGCCTTAAGCTCATCTGCATTTTTTGGTCTCTTTTTTTCTCATTTTCCTCTTGACAATATCTTATTCTCTATGGGGTTCAGGTCTGGTTAGTTTGCTGGCCAGTCAAGCACACCACCACCATGGTCATTTAACCAACTTTTGGTGCTTTTGGCAGTTTGGGCAGGTGCCAAATCCTGTTGGAAAGTGAAATCAGCATCTTCAAAATGCTGGTAAGCAGAAGGAAGCATGAAGTACTCCAAAATTTCTAGGTAAACAGGTGCAGTGACGTTGGTTCTCAAAAAACACAATGGACCAACACCAACAAATGACATTGCACCCCAAATCATCACAGATGGTGGAAACTTAACACTGGACTTCAAGCAACTTGGTTTATGAGCTTCTCCACCCTTCCTCCAGTTTCTAGGACCTTGGTTTCCAAATGAAAATACAAAACTTGCTCTCATCTGAAAAGAAGACTTTGGACAACTGGGCAACAGTCCAGTTCTTCTTCTGCTTAGCCTAGGTAAGACGCCTCTGACGTTGTTTGTGGTTCAGAAGTGGCTTAACAAGAAGAATACGACAAATGTAGCCAAATTCCTTGACACATCTGCGTGTGGTGGCTCTTGATGCCTTGACCACAGCCACAGTCCATTCCTTGTGAAGTTCACTCAAATTCTTGAATCGGATTTGCTTGACAATCCTCATAAGGCTGCGGTTTGTGGTCTTTTTCTTCCACAATTTTCTTCCATCAATTTCTGTTAAACATGTTGGATACAGCACTTGTGAACAGCCAGAGCGTCTTTGGCAATGATGTTTGTGGCGGACCATCCGGTGAAGGGTGTCAAGGAGTCGGTTTCTGGCCAAGGTAGGATCAGCAGTAGGCCCCGGATGGGGTTAGCCGTAGGACCAAACGATGAGACCATTTGGGGCTCAGAAAACCCCTTGAGGGTTGAGTGGATTAGTGATTGGGGCATGTATATATCAATTGTTGAGCTTGAATGGGGGGTTTGTTCAGGGCGCAACCATCCAAATTTTAACACCACGCACACCGCTCTTCGTTGTGGTCCGGCACCCTCCCCTCTGGGCCATTATTTTTCTCGCCGTTTCACCCCTTGAGTTGACTCGATGCGTGACTATAATTGAATAATCATGACCTCCTACTCCGCACTTTTTAAACTGTATGGAGGTATTGTCAATTTTTTGTTTAGTCCTTTCTCCCCTTGCACGCTCTCTTGTTTTGGCAGGTGTGTTTGGCGTACCCATCCCTAACACCATCTCAGTCCATCGTCAGCCCCCCTGTAGCCAGTTCTTGGTGCGTCCTATAACACCTTAACAATGATCGCGGACTGAGCTGCCTTTCCGCCCAGGTTCTCACTCCCCATGTGTAGACGCCCTACTCCCGCACCGGCATAAAACCCAACGATCGCACAGTCCAGTGTCGGCTTTTCCGCCTGATTTTGCAAATTGGGTGGCCCAATCTTACTTTAGTATTGGGTCCACCGCCCTGTCTTCACTCTTGCTTCTTAACCCTTTGTTTGGCATGAAGAGGCCAGTTTTAGTTACGGCCACGGCTTTCACTTAAACTGTCTATTGGCTTGCATCTCTATCCTTGTTAGCTCCTTCGAGCCTTCTTTCGTTATGGCGATCGTGTGTCGTTTTTGGCGGGGTCGTGTGCGCAACAGGCAGTTTCCAATCTCTCCAAAGCCTTGTATTGTGTCGTTTAGCGATTGGAGGAATGTGGCCATCCAGGCACTCCCCATGTCCACGCTCCCGAAAACTCTTATCCCAGAACCCTGCACACCTGTCTGCCCCCCACCCTCACCGCCCCGGTCTCGTCTTCGTTCGTGTGCGACCGCTGATGTTATATCTGAGTGGTTGGGGATTTAACGTGTGTCGGCGAGTGGGAGGGCAACCAACCATATGCTTTTTATCGGATTGGGGGGTGGGTCTAGATCGGATGGGCGAGAAGGGGAAAAACAAGCGGCTGGAGCGAAGTGAGGTACGCAGTTGGTGCTAGTGGGGATTTGGTATGTGGCTGGTGTCTTGTTGATTGCATACTGCACCGGCATGGTCTATGCCTCATCGACCACTTCACTGACAAGTGGAGTTTTACCACAGCAGAACGTTCTCATGTTATTGGTTGGTTGGAATTGGGTGAAACAGCCTTGTATGAACTTTATTGCCAAATCGTCCTTAGGGGATAATCCAAGATGCTCTTTTAGGCAACGACTTTCAGACGGGCTTCGGGATCATCTTTCTGTACTGGATTATACGCACAGGGGGACATGTCTGGCACTGCAGGTTTTGAGTCCCTGGCGGCGCAGTGTGTTTTCTGATGGTAGCCTTTGTTACTTTGGTTCAGCTCTCTGCAGGTCATTCACTAGGGTCCCCCGTGTGGTTCTGGGATTTTTTGTGATCATTTTGACCCCACGGGGTGTGATCTTGCGTGGAGCCCCAGATCGAGTTAGATTATCAGTGGTCTTGTATGTCTTCCATTTTCTAATAATTGCTCCCACAGTTGATTTCTTCACACCAAGCTGCTTACCTATTGCAGATTCAGTCTTCCCAGCCTGGTGCAGGTCTACAATTTTGTTTCTGGTGTCCTTTGACAGCTCTTTGGTCTTGGCCATGATAAGGTTTGGAGTGTGACTGTTTGAGGTTTTGGACAGGTGTCTTTTATACTGATAACGAGTTCAAACAGCTGCCATTAATACAGGTAACGATTTTTCTTTTCCTTGTGGAGGACAGATGAGCCTCTTAAAGAAGTTGTTACAGGTCGGTGAGAGCCAGAAATCTTGCTTGTTTGTTAGTGACCAAATACTTATTTTACCAAGGAATTTACCAATTAATTCTTTAAACATCCTACAATGTGATTTTCTGGATTTTTTCCCCTCATTTTGTCTCTCATAGTTGAGGTATACCTATGATGAAAATTACAGGCCTCTCTCATCTTTTTAAGTGGGAGAACTTGCACAATTGGTGGCTGACTAAATACTTTTGTTCCCCACTGTATATGTTATAAAAGTACTGTATAAATATATTTTATATATATATATATATTTCACTAACCGCTAATTTGTTCAACACAACAATACATATTAAAGGCTATGAAAACAAAAAGTGAAAGTAACCATGTAACCAACATTTATATTATGTACAAAAAAGGGATAAAATCACATTTCGTTCTAACATTGAAACATTGCAATCTAAAAACAAAAATAAGGCTTTTAAAGCGGAAGTTAAATTCACTAAACTAAAAATGAAAATAAATGAGAACAAAAGCACAGAGTTGTGTTAGGCTATTTTGATTACCCCCATTACAGTCACTTTACAGTCAGTGCTATCATAAAAATAGACTTACTTGTAGGTTTAAAATTCTACACGTCATATTTATTGTCCAACTACAAATATTTCAGCGAAATGTATATTTTAGTCAGAATTATTGCGCTCCTATTTAATTGAGCTCTGTCTGTTTAGCGCGCATGCACGCGGCAGCGCTCGTTCACTGAAGTCTGTGTGAAGTTTAGCGGAGAATCGCAAAGTAAAAGGCTCATGTACACCTGACAGCAAAATGGAAATATTTCCATGACTTTCTAACATTTACAGATGGAGAATATACCTGTGAAATGTAAGTTATGCATTCAGGAAGACAGCACATCTCAAACACATTAAACAGCACGAGTAGCCTCTAGTGTCTCTGTCAGCGGCACACGCAGCCTTTCTGTCAGAGCATATGACGGGCCGAGCCGCTTAAACTAATATGCGAAACAAAACTATAAACTATACTATGTCTTACCAGTTTTTAAAGGCCTTAATATGAAGCTTGTCACATGTTTAGAACAAATTGGATTATGTACTTTCACGCAGCAGCTCAGTCGGTGTCCTCCTCTATATTTTCAGATGTGCTCGTATCAAACTACTGTATATCGATATAAACGGTATTGCCTTTTTTTCCCCCCCCCCCCCATATCGAATCGCTTATAAAGAAAACATCGATATATCGCACAAACTCGATATACAGCCCAGCCCCACAACGGAGTACAATTTTATGACATAATATGTCTCAAATTTAGTCAACTCTACTACATGTTTAAAAGTATTTACTTTTTCTTCACAAAAAGACTACATACTTTTTAGAGCACAAAATAAGTAGGTGAATTGAGACATATCAAGTCACTCTTTTCATTCCTGAATCAGTGTTCATGAATGAATCTGTTAAATTAATGAATCATAGATGAAGAGCATTACTCGTTTCACTCCTGAATGAATCAGTTTTTGAAAAACATCACTTGAAAAATTATTTAAATGGCTCACTGATGAAGAAAATGTTTTAATGTAAAGTCGGCAACACCAAAGCTCCAAAAGTATCATTTTATTTTTTAAAAAGACTGTCGCATAGCATATATGACGTTTCGCGCACGCAGGCTCTTCATCAGACAAATGAACAACACTGATATCCCCATCTTTATAGGCCTACCTCCAGGTGATCAAAGGTCACATGACCGTACAATATTATCGTGATAATAATAATACCAAAACAATAACATATCAACCACGGAGAAAAACATAGAAACAAAAATAAGAAAATAAAAATAAATCAAAAACATATAAAGCTATTCAAAATACACTAATATAATTCTCAAAATATTGTTTAATAACATTAATTGATGCCTGCCTGGGTACATAAATACAAATCAATAACTACAAAGCGTTTATTATAGATATCTTATGTTTAAAGAAATGGACGAATATCAAAGTCCTCATTTAATCCTCTGGGGGACAACGTGTCTAGTGTATAAATCCAAAATGCTTCGCGCTGTAAAAGCAATTTGTTGATGTCACCTCCACGACGCGGACACTTCACTACTTCAATACCTATGTACTGAAGATTGGAAACTGAGTGTCTTGAATCTGCAAAGTGCTGTGCTTACCAATATAACAAATCACATGGGAACGCAACAGGTAAATGACATTAGCCGTCTTACATGAAATAGTGACTCGAATTTTTTACATTTTTGCCGTGTGCGGATGTGTAAAGGTCGACGTCTTATATGTGAAATTACACTGTTGACAGTTACCGCATCTGTAATTACCATATGGTATTTTGTTCAAAAAATGAGCAGGTTTCAAATCAGCTCTAACCAAAAGATTTAGAAGATTAAGTGTTTTCTTGTGCACTAAATGAGGTGGTTTGTCAAAACATTTCTTAAGGTTGGGATCACTCTCTACCATATGCCAATGCTTCAATAAAACATTATCAATGTCCTTCGACACAGGTGAATATTGGATGTAACAGTTAACACGACGGTCAAATTTTTTATGTTTTTTAACGAGACTCTTGTTGTGACATCTTTAAAACGACTCGCTGCCGACTGAATCCACTCTTCTCGATATGATCGTTTTCTCAATCTCTGTGATAAAATTTGTGATTGCTGTTGAAAATCTTCATCACTGCTGCAAATATGGCGAATACGACTAAATTGAGAAATTGGTAACGAGTGCTTTAATGACACGGGGTGATAGGATTGTCCGTGTAAAATAGTGTTACGGTCAGTTGGTTTGCGATACAAAGTAGTTTCAATGCCTGATGCAGTACGAAGAACAAGCACATCCAAAAAATTCATTCTCTTGATGAAATTCCATAGTAAATTTCAACGCACTACAATTATTATTAACCAAACTATGAAACTCTAGTAGCTCAGATTCAGTACCACTCCATACTAAAAAAAACATCATCAATGTATCGTTTCCATAGAACAATGTGTCTCAAGAAATCATTCACCACAGGATTTAACACAAACTGATGTTCAAACAACCCACAAAATAAAGATGCAAAACTTGGGGCCATCTTGGAACCCATGCTGACTCCTGAGATCTGCAGATAGTAATCTGACCCAAAGAAAAAATTATTATGTGAAAGCACTTGTTTCTTAGTCGAGCACCCAGTTGAGATCGATGTGCGTGCTTTTGCCTGCTCTTCACTGATGAAGAAAGTAATTTATTTGATTCCTGAATGGATTAGTGATTTCATTCAGTGACTCACTTCGTAACAGGCAACTACCACTACCTACTTGCATAAATATGTATAAAGACCCACTGCTAATACACAGACTGACTGTGCACAAAAACAGACAATCGGATCGATACAAACTGTGAAAAGGTTTAGTATACACATGGCCACGGAAACATTTAACATGCGTACATGTGACTTTCTATGCATTTGTTTGAAGGAAAGTAAGTGCTCTGTGACTGTGGAGTATGGCTAGATACACAACCACTTAATGGCTTAAATGGACTGCTATGACTGCCAAAAACACAAGCAGGAATGCAAAAGCACAAGCTATCCATGGCACTGGTCTGCAAACAATATGCCAGCTCTGTGTGTCATCCTGCCGCCATACATACTCATGCACTACTATAACAAGAGACATGTGGCCAGATGCTCACAGCATTGGCTGTCAATACACACACACAAACACATGGCCAAATTAGAGAGCGAGACTAAGACAGCAAGACTCCTATCAGGGAGCAAGGCTATTCACACACAAACAAACATGTCAGAGAGTCTGAACTTTAGTCTGCCTTCTTTCGCCCTCTGTTTTCTACATCAGTGTCTCTAAGGCTGTTATTATTTCTGAAGCATCCATGACAGTGGATGAAGGTGTGGCGCGGTTCCTCCAGTGTGCATGTGTGTTTAAAACCTATTGCAGTTTTTACCTCACCTCATTTCAGGTGTCTAAAGAGGTGAAAAAATGACCTTGATAAATTTGTTCCATTGGCACATCAATAGGATTTTTTTTAAACCCTAGAAATGTCATCATCATGACTCATGAATTAGCTCAAGGTCCTCCTCTGATGTGTTAAACACAGACTTTAAGATGGAAAGAGCAGCCTTTTGTCGTCACTCCCTTCAGAAGACTTTGAATTTCCTGTTGATCAAATAATTTGAACAATTTGGTGACCTGGGAGGATAAAAAGTTTGGCCCAGAGCTTTGGGAGGTGACAGAAACCAGTGATCAGCTTAGCGGTTACATCTCAATGTGAGATAATACAGTGGTGTTTATGACACACATGAGGGAGATTGAGAGAGAAAGGGAGTAAAGAAAGAGAATTAGACCACAGACACACCATTTAATTTTGTAAAATGTGAAAGTGAATGGTAGAACCAGACATGTCCACAAGTCTTTCATCTGAAGTCGAGTCAAGTCTAAAGTCTTTAAACTGGAGTTAGAGTCAAGTGTGGAGTAATTTTATTAATTGTTGCAAATTATTTTAAAAAATCCTATTTACAAGGTTGCTTTTTAAAGACAAAATATGTTCCAGGGACACTACTAAGATTCTAGCTCAACTTGTCTTCCTCTGCCTCTACAGTGTCAGTCCAAGATACAAAAATACATAAATACATGTAAAATTATTAATTTGAGGAGGCCCGTTCATATTCAAAATAATCTGTAACATGTAGCCAATAGATACTAATTAATCTAATACTAGATCTAATTAAATCACCAATTAATCACACAATTTTAGCTGAGAACATCCCCCCTCCCCCCCCCAAAAAGATCAGTTAAAACATTGGTGTTAGATAAAGCATTGAACAGGCATTACAAAAAGTTTTAGAAATAAAAATGTATTCAATATAGAATAAATAATGATAATAGAGGGGCATTAATAGGTTTTAAAAAAGAATATTAAATATGAAAAAAAAACCATTTGTAATGAAATGATATCAATATAGGAATAAAACCCCAGTAGGTGGGGTTAGGTCTTAATGATTAAGTGCGTCATTCAGTCATTAATTCAACCGACTCTATGAATCAAGGGACTGTCTTTATGAATCATTCACTCGATTAATTCAGGAAGAGACATAACTTTTATTAGGTGTTGCATCTGAATAAATCTTTAGAGATTATCAAAATGTTAATTTGAAGCGTACATTTTTGCATTATGATTTGTCAAACCTGAACACACAAACCTGAATGTTACTAACATTTGTGGATGCGTTCTAAGATGTGATACGTTCTAATATTTGATGCTGTCATTCCGGTATCTTTAATTGTTTTCACACATTCACTACCCAATCTTCATGAAGTCCCTGACGGTGGCTCCCGCCATGTTTCAAACACTCCTGACATTTTGGAATGTACATGCAATGCGTAAATACTATGATAAGAGTCTGATCTACATCAAGGAAATACGTAATGCAGATTTAGTAAAAGCATATAAGTAAATTACAAGTTCTTTCTTTAGGATATCAGTAGTTAAGGATAAAAGACTCGAGTTATGTTTAAAATATGTCGAGTCAAGTCTGGAATCATTTCAGGTCGAGTCTGAAGTCTATTAAAATTAGACAAGTGAGAATCGAATCCAAGTCACTAACTTGAGTGCCCATCTCTGGGTAGAACCTGTCCAAAACCTTTCCTTTTTAATCAAAACATGAATAATTTCAATAAACTATCACTGATCTGAAGGTAGTCCGTTTAATTGAGTGTGGAAGGAGTTTTTTTTCCAGTGTACTGGAACAGATCATTATTCACTCAACGAGGTTATTATTCATATCAATACATCATTACACAGTCAACATTCTGGCTCATTGTGCAAGGCAAAGACTCTTAGATATACATAATGCTTTCATAAAAGATAAAGGCAAAACAAAAGCCAAGACAAAGATTTCTGTCATCCAATTAAAAAGGATATTTCTAATATGATTAATAATCATCTAACCCATAATGACTAACATCATTCTGCTATGCTAGCACACTGATCAGAAGCCAGATAAACAGCTTCAATAAACCTCTAACAAACTCACATTTGAGGCCTGGCTTAGAACTGCCCACAGATGGAAGGACAGTTTTTCAACAACAAAGCAAGGTAGGTGTATGTTTTTCTCTTTGCTTGGTGACAAACAAACAAATAAATTAACTAAATTAAAATGAAATATAAAACTATATAATATATATACTGTGTATATGGTGTAAGAGCTCTTGGTGTAAGAGCATCAGCTGATATTATTCAGGTGCAGGTTTGGCCTGAGACAGACATCTCTGCCTAGGACATAATTGACTTCCTCCAAATCACACATGCTCCTGAGAGTCATGCTACACAAGGCTGACTAACCAAACTCATCACGCAGGCACAATTTACCCATCAGGAACTCCACCTCTGTTAGTCATCCTTGCAATCACACTCTCACGATCCTCGCAAGTACAACTTCATTCTTGCTGTAAGGTCACTTGTAATAGGCAGCCGGAGGAAATGAGCAGGTTCTTTGATTGAGCATTTTCAAGGTTTTCTTATTTCCTCTTGTTGCTGAGGTCTGCCCATTAAAACATGCTCTATAAATAGACTTTAATGAAAAATTTTCCTCTGAACGTCGAGAGAGAGAAAGCAGAAACTGAGACAGAAGAAAAATTAAGCAAGTTAGAATAAGAGGCCGCGACTCCCTAAATTACTCATCAGTAACGTGACCCACGGCTGTCAGTTGTGAAGGTGATCAGCTCCATATGCTGAATCTCTTAGCACATAAATGCTAATGACTGTTATTATAAGGCCAGCCAAAAGTGGATGGTTTAATCTGTGCAGAGCTCAGAGCGCCGGGACAGCAGTCATTCTTCAGAGACGGTTCATCTGTTGACAGATTGCCAGATGCAAAAATCAAGCGCACATCACTGCCACTCCTAACTGTGTGATGACAGTAACTGCTCACGTGTACTCTTACTCTCACGACAGTGACATTAGATGAAGACGATGGATTCCCTTTCTTTTGTACAAACACACAAAGACAATCTACAAGGTCATTAGATGTTAAACAGATGTTGTGGGTGCCAAAGGGTCAAGGGGTGTGCCTGGTTAGCATGGCCCAATTAGCCCCTGCTGGTTGATTTCTACACCATTCTGCCACCAAAATGTATTCTTTTCTTTACAACAATTAGCTGTACTGTTTTATATTTGAATTAGTTGTATACATACATGCGTTAGTTTTGCTATCTTAGTGAGGACATTGCATAGATTTCCATTGATTTTATATTAGATTAATGATATTTTCTATCACCTAACCCAGTGGTTCCCAATCCTGGTCCTGGAGAACCTCCAACACTGCACATTTTTTGGTGTCTCTCTTATCTGACACACACATTGGTGGTCTTGGAGCAGGGGTGTCAAACTCAGTTCCTGGGGGGCCACAGCTCTGCACAGTTTAGCTCCAACCATCTCCATACACATACCATGTAGTTTTCAAATAAGCCTAAATGACATGATGAGCTGGATCAGGTGTGTTTAATGAGGGTTGGAGCTAAACTCAGCAGGACACCGGCCCTCCAGCACCGAGTTTGGACACCCCTGATCTTGGATTCTTCATAAGAGATGATGAGTTGCATAGGTGTGTGTGATAGGGATACATCTAAAATGTGCAGGTGGGGGTTCTCCAGGACCAAAGATGGAACAATGACCTAACCCCAACCATACCCCCAAACTCCCATAACAAAACATGGCAGAACAATAGATTTAAATAAAATATCCGCTTGGATGATTCTAAGCCTGTTAACTACGGAGGACATGTGGGGTGCCAAAAGTACAAACCTGATTCCAAAAAAGTTGGGACACTGTAAAAAATGTGAGTAAAAAAGGAATGGAATAATTTACAAATCTCATAAATTTATATTTTATTCACAATAGAATATAAACATATCAAATGTTGAAAGTGAGACATTTTGAAATGTCATGCCAAATATTGGCTCATTTTGGATTTCTTGAGAGCTACACATTCCAAAAAAGTTGTGACAGGTAGCAATAAGAGGCCGGAAAGTTAAATGTACATATAAGGAACAACTGGAGGACCAATTTGCAACTTATTAAAGGTCAATTGGCAACATGATTGGGTATAAAAAAGAGCCTCTCAGCGTGGCAGTGTCTCTCAGAAGTCAAGAGGGGCAGAGGATCACCAATTCCCCCAAAAATAATGAAAAATAGTGGAGCAATATCAGAAAAGAGTTTCTCAGAGAAAAATTGCAAAGAATTTGAAGTTATCATCATCTACAGTGCATAATATCATCCAAAGATTCCGAGAATCTGGAACAATCTCTGTGCGAGGGCAAGGCCGAAAACCATACTGGATGCCCTGATCTTAGGCCCTTAGCCGGCACTGCATCACTCAGGAATGCTACTGAATGGAAATACAACATGGGCTCAGGAAGAACTTCCAGAAACATGGTCGGTGTGAACCACAATCACAGTGGTTGGCCATTCGCCGTAGCCGGCCTTAAAACTCGATAGGTCAAAAAGAGCCATATCTAAACATGATAAATCTTTCTCTGGGCCAAGGCTCATTTAAAATGGATAACTTGGGACAACCCAAGTTATCAGCGCTCCGTTCAGAAGCCTGCATCTCTGATGGTATGGGGTTGCATGAGTGCATGTGGCATGGGCAGCTTACACATCTGGAAAGGCACATCAATGCTGAAAGGTATATCCAAGTTCTAGGACAACATATGCTCCCATCCAGACATCATCTCTTTCAGGGAAGACCTTGCATCTTCCAACATGACAATGCCAGACCACAAACTGCATCAATTACAACATCATGGCTACGTAGAAGAAGGATCCGGGTACTGAAAAGGCCAGCCTGCAGTCCAGATCTTTCACACATAGAAAACATTTGGGGCATCATAAAGAGGAAGATGCGACAAAGAAGACATAAGACAGTTGAGCAACTAGAAGCCTGTATTAGACAAGAATGGGACAACATTCCTATTCCTAAACTTGAGCAACTTGTCTCCTCAGTCCCCAGACGTTTGCAGACTGTTATAAAAAGAAGAGGGGATGCACACAATGGTAAACATGGCCTTGTCCCAACTTATTTGAGATGTGTTGATGCCATGAAATTTAAAATCAACATTTTTCCCTTAAAATGAAACATTTTCTCAGTTTAAACATTTGAATGTCCATCGTGTTGTATTCCGATGAAGATTGAAATTTTGAAAATTCCACATCATGCATTCGTTTTTATTCACAATTTTGTACAGTTTGTCCCAACTTCTGGAATGGGTTTGTATCCAATATAACATTTGGTTCTAAGTATAGTCAAACCAAGTACAACACAACACTCTTCTACCGTTTAAAAAGTTTGCGGTTGCAAATTTTTTTTTTGTGTTTTGAAAAAAGATCTAAGCTAACCATAGCGGCATTTATTGATAAAAAATACGTAAGAACTGAGTTTTTGTGAAAATTATTGATGAGGCAAAATAACAGTTTATAATGAATGTATTTTAAAAGTAATGGGAAGACTGGATAATTTGCAGCACAAGAATAAGAATAAGTGTCAAATGATACTTCAGAAATTCATTCTAATAGGCTGATTTGGTGCTAGGTAACATTTCTTATTATCTATGTTGAAAACAATTGTGCTGCTTAACATTTTTGTGGAAACCATTTTTTAGGATTTCTTGAGACAAATCAAAAGTGCAGCATTTATTTGAAATACAAATGTTTTATAACATTTCCTGTCACTTTTGATGAATTTAGTGTGTATAAATTGCAGGTATTTAACTTATGGGGGGACCACCTGTGCCAGCCAAGCAATGGCCATTTAGATGAATGGGAAAGCTAACAGATAGATTTCTCCATGTATTATAGATCTTTTTGGTGCATACCAAGACATTAAGCTTTTTCAAACACACTCTCGTCATCATCATGACATAACTTCTTCAAACATAATTACAATTAGAATCTGAGGTTCAGTAAATGTCAGCAGAACCTAAGCTCTAGCCATCAAGACAGACCTGAAAAAACAAATACAAAGACCCGGGCCGAGACAGAGCATGTGTTTGACACAAAGTCACTTAAACTGGCGTGAAAACATAAACAAAGATACACACTCTCTTCAATTCACTGCTCAAATGAACAAATTACAGAGAACCACATGGCTGTGTCTGCTGTAGATTTGGCGGGGAGAAAGCTGGAGTGGAAAAGACAGCAAAACAAACAACAGCGAGGTCATTAAAACACAATTAACCACAATTATCACTGCTGATTTATGCCACCTGCAAGTATGCCAGTAGGCAGAAGATACACGTTAAACAGGGTAACAGTTATTAAACTTCCAATTATAAATGCACACATACAAACACACAGTGAGACTTGAAACAAATTGAGTCTGTGATGTTTCATTCCATCTGTATATATTGACTGTTATACTGACCCTTCATTGACCTGCTCCGTAAACACTCAATGTTGCTTTAACCCTGCTGTATTACAGTTCCATCATTAACAGGTATTATGTTGAAAAGGAAAATTGGGTCTCATTAAGGTAATAATGGCTGAGGAATGCCAGGATATGTGCTGAAAACAGGACAGGCCTGAATGGAAATAAATAAGAATGACAGGAAGGTAAATGGGAATGGGTGGAGGTAAAGAGAGAATGAGGGGGAGAGGGAAGTTGAGGCTTGGGATAAAACGATGGATACCATCTTTTATGTCTCCTGCAGTATGACCCTGAAGGCTAGACACGGTAATTTTATATCTAATGGGAAAACACACTCCGAAACAGCTTTCCAACATAGTGATTTTTTTCCAAAATACGGCACAAAGCAACTAAAATATGCAGCTAATAAGAACCAATTTTATTTTTAATATTATTTAATATGGGCTTTTGGACTAAAAAGATTCCTAAGTAGTTGAGGCTATAGAGTACCACACAACAAAAAAGAAACAAAGATTTCTTGCATGCTTTTGTGATCGATGATGCTCAGGCCAAAACACAGACATGGAAAGTGTACATGTTTATTCATAAGTATCAAAGACTGAAATCGATGTGTGTGTCTGTGGTTTCACACACTGGATCATCCATAGGCAGCCTTTTAAGTGTTGCCTGTGTTCATCGTATTTACCCCACTAAGAAAACATCACT
Organism: Sinocyclocheilus anophthalmus; assembly: GCA_018155175.1. Lineage (NCBI taxonomy): Eukaryota > Metazoa > Chordata > Actinopteri > Cypriniformes > Cyprinidae > Sinocyclocheilus > Sinocyclocheilus anophthalmus. Next base: position 595,077 of record JADLZN010000758.1, on the reverse strand, counting down.
TTCAGTAGACAGATCTTGTTCCTTCACCTACATGAGGAAATGCCTTCACAAGGCAAGCAGATCTCACTACACAAAGAACACTGTGTGTGCACTCTGTAACAGGATATAGACAGAAACATAGATACTTGGGAAAATCAGAGCACACTATGCAGAGGAAGAAATGAAAGATTAGAAAAATGCAAAAGGTGAGGAGAGTAGCCTGAACCCCACACTTACATAATGACCAGTGACAAACTCTAACCCTAATAAATCTGCATTTCAAATATTCTTTAAATGAATCATTTGTCTATTAATAAATGTATCAAATTATTTTAAATAAATAAAATGTTTATTCTGTTGACAAGGCTGTATGATCATGGTAAGGGATGCATGAAGGAACCTAATAGAATAGCCTAACTTTGCCTGGACAATATATCAGTCTATTACTGATCTCAAGTAACGTGGGAGATGAGTGACACATTAGCTCTCAGGTCAACATTACCCTCTGACGGTGCATGTCAGTGTCTGTCCTCAATGTCTCACTGGAGCGAACATTCTCTTCCACTCGGAGCTATCAGGGCCATGATATATTTCTCCTGAGCACACAGATGCATCTCAAAGCGCTAACATGTGTGCTCCCATCTTTCACCCTAATCTAATTTGTGCCTCCATTATTTCTAGAAAGTGACATTACCTTAGTCCTCGGTTTTTCATCGCTAACCCAAACAGATGACCTTATAATCTTCTATATGCTTCAAAAGAAATGAAAAGAAAAAAAAAAACATGAAAACCTTAAGCAGCAAAAGCTAACTTCAAATTAAGGTAGAAATAGACACCATGTGGTTATTAGTGCTGTCAAGTAATTACATTTTTATATCCAATTAATTTCATTGTGTGCCAAATAATTATTGCAATTAATCGCAAATGAATCGCCATACAGGGGCTTTTTTTTGCCCTCATATCTTGAAATTTAGGGGCATTTAAATGTATTCTCTAGGCTACATCATGCAATGAGTCGTTGTCCTGCATCATTTTCATCAATTAGCAATTGCATGCAATGCAATGCAAGTATTTTGTATGAATTTTAACATGTTATTTTTTCATAGTTATTTGAACGAAATTAACATGTAATGTTAATTTGACAGTCCTTGTAGTTATACAGTAATTTGTATAAAGTTTACATTTACACTTATATCCTTTTATGTCATTCACAGAAGTTCTCATACCACATATATGACTGATATAACTATTGATATCAAGAACCAAACAACACTGTTTGGAAATATCCAACATCAAAACAGATACAAAAAAAAACAAAACAAAAATTCTAATGAAGCCGCTGGCGAGGAAACATTAATGAAGCTTTGTGTCATCAACCAATGAGGAAATGAGAACAGTGTGAACTTTTATAGCACAGAATGTCTGTTGGCTGTGCTTGCGTTTCAAGGCTCAACATGACAAATCTAAGCTCAAACATTCAGAATTTTAATTTTTTTTCCAAAGTAGCAAGTCTTGTTTTGGCTTCACGGTCTCCGAGACTTGGTCCTTTACCACTACATAGATCTATTTGCCATGAACAGTCAACAGCAATAAGCCAAAAGAAACACGTGTTCTCGGAAGTTTCGCATGCTTCATTGACATTGTCCTGGGGTACTGAAACTGTCTGAGGAGAAATCACACAAACTCCAATGCACACTCGACTGACCAGCCTTCTGCTGGAACTGCAGTTCTCAAACTCACAATATTCAATCCAACAGCAAAAAAAGTCAAGTGTGATTCTATATATATTGTTCAGCCAAACTGATTTTCTTCAAAAAAACAAAAAAACTCCCCAAAGATTATGTACTGCACAACACATTTTACATGCCTAGAGCCGGATTCTCAAAAATCTTAAAGGGGTCATATGATGCGATTTCAATTTTTCCTTTCTCTTTGGAGTGTTACAAGCTCTTGGTGCATAAAGAAGATCTGTAAAGTTGCAAAGACTAAAGTCTCAAATCCAAGAGATATTCTTTATAAATGTTAAGAGTCAGCCACGCCTACCTAACATGGCTCGTTCTAACACGCCCCCCACATGTCTACGTTACTATGTGGGAAGATTTGCATAACGGCGCCCAAATGTTCATGCAAAGAAAGAAGGCGTAACTTTTATTCTGGCTGTAGTATTGTTGCTGCCGCCATGTCGTGAAGGCACTGTGTCTCGTTGTGAAAGCGAAACTACTTTGTTTGGCCTTCCAAAAGAGGACGATATCTGCTTCGTCATGCCTGGAGCGGATCTGTGCTGGTTGCTGAGGAAATACTACAACTTTGCGCTGTGGATCGCCGGATCGGCTTTCACCGTGGACAAAGCGGAGTCCAGCCCGTGGTCGTCACATGTGGTTGCCGCAAACACGCTGGCCGCTCCTTCGTCGAATCCGCCGCCTCTGCTCACTCAGCCCGTCAGCCATTCCTCATTTTATCCCCCAGTCTCTGCTCACTCTAGGCCGCCGTGTGGGACGCTGTGTTTCGTTGTGAAAGCGAAACTACTTTGTTTGGCCTTCCAAAAATGGACACGACTAGAAATCAGTGGTTAAGTTGTATTTACAACAATGTTCCAGAACAATTCAAACCAAATATTCAGATATGTGCAGCACATTTTATGGAGAACTGTTTTATGATCCTGGTTGAGTAGACTACAATGCTGGCTGTTCTGACTCTCATACTGTAAGTACGTTTTTTATATTTAACGAGTTTTTATATTTTATATATTTAAAGCGAGTTTTTTTTAGCAGTGTAGAGTATTGCTTGTTTGTCATTTCTCCGATCACAAATGCAGACATGGTTTTATGTTTACGTGGTGCGATGCAACGCAACGCATAAAAAGACAGTACAAATCATTATAATCCGTAATTATGTCCACACTGGATGCAACAAATGCCTCGTTTATAACGGGTTTTCATGTTTTTGAATAATCGCTCCGGCCGGACAGGGCATCACAGTATGGTAGAGGCATAACATTTCCATCACACGCTTGAAGTATTCAGCCAATCACAAAGCACTGGATAGCTGGCCAATCAGAGCCATCTCGCTTTTTCAGACCGATGAGCTTTGTGAAAATCGACGTGTTTCAGAAAGGTGGTGCATAGAGGAGAAACTAATGTACAGTATGTGGAAAATAATGTTTTTAAAAAGAACTTAAACCTCAAACATTTCATTACACCAAATACACAAAATATTGTTCTTTTAGCAGCATCATATGACCCCTTTAAGGTTTGTACGTTTGTAAGATATGTTTCTAAAGTGCAATCATAGAAAATTCCTAAATTCTAAAATATTTGCAAAAGAACATATGTTTTGGTCTAAAAGCACCGAAGGCTTGTTGCTATTTGATTGTCATGGTGGTACTGCTGAAGATTAGCTGATCACTCAAGTACTACCGATTAGCAGTAATATCGATTACCGTAATAGGCTGACGGGGAGTTCTGCACTAGGGATAGTGTTGCTTTTGTCATGAAAATTATGAGCTAATAGTAGTCAACGAAACCTTTATCACGTGACGAAATGAGAGGAGACGAGAAGAGATGATTGATCATGGACGATGATTAAATGTACAAGCAAAGATCATTGACGAAAAAAAAAAAGACGAAATGTGGGCTTACAAAATAAAAACTATGCAAAATTATCTTCATTTTCGTGACCAAATACGAGACGAAACTAAATTATTATTATTTTTTGCAGTATTTCTGTTTCCTGTGTCTCGTTTCAGGGGCTGCATCAGGTCGCACTGCTCAGACGCAGGCGACGTCACTTCCTCAAGCCCACTCGCGGAATTATTTAGAACAGTGTTTCCCAACCAGGGTGCCGTCTGTCGAGAGCAGGGGTGCCGTGTAAAAAATATTTTTTTATATTTTTAAATTGCTAAAATGTAAAAAAAAGCAGCTATTATATAATATCCATTTCTAATGACGCCAATAATTAGAGATGCACTGAAAATCCGGCAGCCAAAAATGAGTTCACCGCTCAGGTTTCACTTGTGTGTGTGTGCGTTGCATGCCGTTATCCCGCTCTATGCGTGGGCATTATCCATAGACTGTATGGGCTTATCCGCTCTGTGTGGCGCTTATCCGCTCTATGAGCAGTGTGCTCGCTACAGTTGCTAGCGGCCCATGTGACTGCACATTCATTACAGCGTTCAGATAATCGGAACAAGCAAGTCACTCAGGGGAAAAACAAACAATCAAGCTGACAGGCAAACATCGATGTAGTACAGTATTGTTTCTATCTGCAATAGCCCTACTGTGCTGTAACAAAGTGTGGTAAATGGGCAACTCTGGTAACGCTGCCCTCTCATTCATTGATTGGAAACCGTTATGCTCAGTATCCACTGATCATAATAGCTTTCTAAGATTAAACATTTTTTGGATAATTGGTAAAAAAAAAAAAAATCTCTTAATAGCCCTACAAAAATACACTGAGTGAGCAAAACTTTGTTTAATTACCATTATAACTATCTCACAATGTTTACATATGAATAAAAGCCTACATTAAAATCTGTAATATAAATTGGTCTCTTCATTAGAAATTAGCCTACTGATTTATAATATTAAAAATATCTGTATGACATTATATTCTGCAGTTCTTCTGTTGTACCAAATATCTATACTTTACAAATTATCACATCGAAGTTAGAAATACAAATATTGTGACAAAATTAATTTTGCAGGGTGCCACAAATTTGTTAATTTCCAAAGGGTGCCTTGTTTGAAATGGGTTTGGCTAAAAGAAAATTTTGGTTTCGTCTATACTACTAGGTACTTATACTATATTGACTGGTTTAAATAGAATTGCATTTCTAAAAAGATACTAAAATACAATTTTCATTGACTAAAAATAGACTAAAATAGTCATGGATAATTCCGACTAAAATAAGACTAAAATGCTCAGACTTTTAATTGACAAAAACTCGACTAAAATGCTCAGACTTTGTTGACTAAAACTTGACTAGACTAAAAAGAGTTTGAACGTGACTAAAACTAATAAAAACTGAAATGACAGTTTCACACAAAGACTAGACTAAAACTAAAATAAAAAAGGCAGCCAAAAACAACACTAGGAGATGCTTTTTGTAAGCTGCTGTGTATTTTAAATAGGCTAGTTATTTTTGTAGAGCTGCATCAAAATGAGTGGTTTGTTGTGCTCATTTGTGCGGCATCTTTCAAGAGTGAATGTGTCATGTGAATTTGTGTGTAAGAGTATATGCTATGCTTTTGAAAAAATATGTCAATTATACAATTAAAAATGAGGTCCCTATTTGACTCCCCTAGTTAGGGATAAAAAATTTTGTTGGGCAGGCTCCATCTTAAATGCAAGCACCTAGAAGAGAATATGCTTGCCAAAATAAGGAATGAAAAGAGTGCACACACAATCTCTATCTATAGCCAAATCATCTTATTGGCAAATGTCTGTTCTGTCTACTGTTCTCCTATTACTCAGTCTGACAATCTGGATTTAACCTACACACTTTATCTATCCAACAAACACACATCCATACACACAGTCTTTTGCCTTCCTATAAACCTTTCAGTAACCTTAACCAAAATGACACATTCTTTAAATAAAATCTATCCCTGAGCTCACTTCTGCTGCAGTCACCCCACGTGTACGCTGATCCAAGCCCAATTATTTCAGCATCCTGCCATTGCTGCTAATAAATCAGCAGGTTAAAGTTACCAAATAGAGGGGAGAGCATTTGAGGATTTGGGTCCCATCTCCAGAGTCCAAACACTTGAACCCCCCTCCACTTTCTCCTTATTACTCCCCTTACTAAAATACGCATGATGTCATGGTCTGAAAAATTATAGCAATTAATCAGAGCTACTGAATCCTACCCATTCGACTAATCACAATTATACAAACTGAATCCTCCTCAGAGGCAGAGGCCTGCAAACTACCACACACCAGAGAAGAGAAGAAAGAGAAATTAAACTTTAAGAGACAGTTCAACTTGCAGTACTTTTGTCCCCCCCCCCCCCCTAATGACTGCATGGCTGTCTGCCCCTGATATTTAATTATTTCAGATCAGATAAAAATAAATAAATAAATAAAAATTGACATTCGACTTCTTGACTGAAAAACAGCTAGAGGTTTTTGAGAACTTGGGCCACAGGTCACACTATACCTAACCAAAGCCCAATGTTTACTGAGAGGAAAGAAGAGATTTATTTTGCATTTCATTTCACATAGAAGAAAGTAACATGCACAATTTCATGTGCTGATCGACTACAGATGTTAAATCTAAATTCTGGACGCATCTAATCTGGAACGCATTTGAAATCCATCATTAATTGCCCACTTATACACCCTTTTTTAGAACTTATAAACATAATCCTGTAGGGCCATTCACAAAAACAATGGAACTGAACAGAAGGTGTGTTTATTATGAATGGTCTCTCATACATAAAGTACTAACAATTAATATAATTGTGACATTTTATATAGCACTTCAAAAATATGTAAAGCACCTTGAGTATTTAAGGAAGAAAAACCACCACCAGTTTGCAGCATCCACCTGGATGATGTGACAGCAGCCATAGTGCACCCACCACACATCTGTTAATTGTTGGAGAGGAGTGATTAATTAAGCCAATCAATAGATATAGGGATGATTAGGAAGCCATGATGAACAGAGCGCAGTGGGCAAATTTGGTCAGGATGCCAGGGTTATACCTCTACTATTTTCAAAGGACTTCCTGAGATTTTTTTTATGACCAAAGAGGTCAGGGATACAGTTTAACGTCTCATCCAAAGGACAGTGCATTTTGACTGTTCAACATCCCCATCGATAGGACACACACAGACCGAGCACCCCCTGCTGGCCTCACTAACAACAGCAACAGCAACCTAGTTTTCCCAGGAGATCTCCCACCCAGGTACTGACCAGGCTCAACCCTGCTTAGCTGCAGTGATCAACCAGGTGAGAGGTTCAGAGTGATAGCTGCTGGCTTTAATGTACACTACTATTAAAAAGTTATTATTTGATCAAAAATAGTAAAAACGGTCATATATTAAAATAAAACAACTATTTTAAATTGTAGAAATATTTCACTATTTTAAAATGCAATTTATTCCTGTGATGGCATTTACTAATATACTGATTTGGTGCTCAAGACACTTTCAAGAAAAATTTATTTTTATCAATGTTAAAAATTGTTGTCCTGATTAATATTTCTGTGGAAACCGTGATACTTTTGTAATTTTTTCACGAATAGAAGAAACAGCATTTATTTAAAATAAAAAATGTTTTGTCACTTTTGATTAATTTAATGCATCGTTGCTGGAAAAAAAAAAACACTATGACAATGCAGTCTATTTAGATGCAATCAAAAACTAGTTAGCCATCACATGTATTACAAGCATGGCCCGACTTACCATTGGGCTTGAATGGGCTGCAGCCCAGGGGCCCCGCCTTAACCCGTTTACATTTGTTCAGTTATGTGCCAGTCAGAAATTATTAGCCGCATTTCAACTGCGCACACGGGCCAGCCGGGGCTAACAGCTTCCAGCTTCCAGCTTCCAACTACAACATTCGAACCCATAATCAAACAGCATAAACTGGAATTTATGATTTTTTTCACATAGAAAAAGTACACGCGTATTAAATCACGTCTGCGCTGTGCCAAATCGCCGATTAATTTGTGATCACATGGCTACTTTAAACGGTTCCATTAAGCCTTTAGCCCAAAAGAGCGCACATTTAGAAAGATAATGATAAATTCTCACATGTTCACACCTCACTTCTTTACAGAGGACGATTCTATATTATATTAATGTTCCACTAAATTAATCTGAAGAGTTTTGAGCGCTCTTTCCCGTCCAAAGACTATAGAATACCCAAATATCTTACAGGGACTTGACTTTGTCCCGTCTCACTACCTCCACACAAAGTGGAGCAGAAATTTATCAAAAAATTGGCCATTTACAGGGTTCGTACGGTCATGAAAAACCCAGAAAGTTTTGGAAAAGTCGTGGAAATTTATTTTACAAATCTCTATATAACAGAATATATATTTAATCACGTCCTGACTTCTTGGTTTACTTATTTTCGCAGGTTTTCAAAATTCCCGCAAACATTTATTTAATATACAATGTAGGTTAGATGAGTTAAAAAAATTCACACAGAATATCAGATTAAGTCAGTCATTTGAAAACAGCGTGAGTGGTTCAGCTGTACCCTGTCTTCTTGCTCTCACTCTCTCAAAATTGCCTCACATAAGCGCATCTCGTCTGCACCAAGAGAGCTGCTGCAGGCTTCCATACAAGACTTTAGCTCAGCTGACAGAACTGATACTTGCCTAATCGGGTCAGTGTTGCAACATCACAAAAGTTTATCATTTGCACGTCTTTTTAAACCATCCGGTACTTGCGAGCTCCAAACTACTTTTCTGGACGCTCACGGTCACATCCAAAGCGCGCACACATGAAGCTGCGCAAACACCTCAAGAAAAAGTTATTGTTTTCATTGTTTCTGACTCAAGTAACCTTGCATTTTAATAAATAATGTTACAAAGACAATTAAACGGTCAGTATAAATAAACAAGTTACTAGCAATAGCACAAGGATACAAATTAAAAAAAATGTTATAACTTTATCAGGTAGACTAGCCTAAAACTAACAGTAGCTTCTACTATTCAGGAACAAAATACTATGATGTATAAAGTAATCGATATAGATTATATTTATATATTAATCCATATTAAATATGAAAAACTTATTTAGTCAAGAGCAGATTTGAGCAAAGTGATTTTTTCTATTGTTTTTTAACATTCATGACAGACAGCAGCAGGTATAAAAAGCTGTCCTTCATACCAAATGTAATGTAACAAGGCTAATTAATTAGGCTATTGGTATTACTGTAACAACAAAAGACAAAAATCACTCATGGCTCTTGGACTGAATAACTTTGTAATTTAAACAGGACAGGATCATTCTTAAAATTAAAGTTACAAGTTGAATTTACTGTTTATTTACAGTTTTTCCATTTCTGTACTGAAGTTTTCCACCAAAACGGTTCTAAAACAAAATTCAAGTCCGCGTCTTAATTTTTATATACTGGCTAAGCAAATCAAATTACTTAAAGGGGTCATATGATGCGATTTCAAATTTTCCTTTCTCTCTGGAGTGTTACAAGCTCTTGGTGCATAAATAAGATCCCTAAAGTTGCAAAGACTAAAGTCTCAAAAACCAAAGAGATATTCTTTATAAAAGTTAAGACTTTGCCACGCCCCCCTAAAACGGCTCGTCTAAAACGCCCCCACATATCTACCTCACTAAATATTAGCATAATGCCGCCCAAATGTTCACGCAAAGAAGGAAGGCGTGGTTTCAGTAACCGCAGTAGTGTTGAAGCAGCCGTGTCAGGGAGACGCTGTGTTTCTAGGCGAAAGCAAAAGCACTTTTTGGCCTTCCGAAAGTAGATGCATTTAGCAATCTTTAAGATCACTTACAACAGAAAAGCAATGCATTTTATGCACGACCATTTCGTGAACCTAGGAGAGGAGGTAATTCAGAATCAGCTACTGTTTTGTTATTAGTGTAAGTATGTGCTATTGACTGTTCAAATGCGGAGTTTTGCCATGTGTGTGTGTGTGTGCGCGCGAGGGAGAGAGCGAGGAGAGCGGTGTGGTGTGTGTAGTGTGGTGTGTGTGTGGAGCGTGCGTGCGGGCTAGTGAGCGAGGCGCGCGAGCGAGGTTGAGAGAGAGAGACATCACAGTGGAGACAGCTGTCTTAACCGTGGCTTGTGTACTGCACACATACCTGCTTCATCACTGTGTCTGTCACGCGATTCTCTGTTCCCCTTTCGGGCTCTGTCTGTACATTTATTTTGAAAGATGAAGCTCGCGAGTATGGTAAGGGGCGTTACATTGTAGACGAGTGCTTGCGGTGTTCCGCCAATCACAATGGCACTGCGTCAGCTGGCCAATCAGAGCAGAATGCGCTTGTCGGAAGGAGGGACTTTGTAGAAAATGAAGCGTTGGAGAGAGGCGGGGCATAGAGGATTACAAGAATGTACAGTATTTGAAAAATAATGTGTTTTTTGAACATTAAAGCATGTCAACATATTCTTTACACCAAATACACAAAATAATGATCTTTAAAAAAAAAGCATCATATGACCCCTTTAACATTCTGGCATTCAGTTATGTGATTATGTAGCCTAACTTATGTTCTCTGCATGAAGTAACATCTGGCACAGACGTTACTTCATGCCTGAAGTAATGAAGTAACTTCAGGCATAAGTAATACGCCTGTGCTTATTAGAAAGCAAACAAATAGTATTAATAATCATAAATTTTCCTTAGCATATGCTATGATAAATCTGAACATTTGTGTAAAATAATGGAGCATTAGATCATAAATATTGCCTTAAAAGTCATTGAAATTTATTGGTTGAATGAACCCTGCATTTAATGAGTGAATGCCTACGATATATGAGTTAGCCTATCACACAAAACACAGTCCTGTTTTTCCGAATATCTGCACGATGGCAAATGTACAATAAACAACAAGTTACTGAGTAACTTTCAGACACAAAATTCTGTTTTGCCCCATCAATGCGTCTCTGAGCAACAATACATTTTCATAATACAGCTCTTTGTTTTTTTCTGCTCAGTGTTATTTGAGGGTTTTGATCTTTCAACTGAGAGATCACATCCTGTTTATTGTATTATAGTGACTATTTAATATTACATCTAAACTTTGACTAGGCTAGACATGTTGCCTATTAACTGTATACAGTATATGAACCTGAAAGCATATTTACATTTTTGTGTATTTTGTGTTACTCCTTAATAATGTTCTAGTTGAGGGCATTTGTAGTATAGGTATGAGGTCCAAACATAACCTCAAGCCCAGGGGCCCCTGGCCCCGTAAGTCCTGCCCTGATTACAAGTATAAACTGGTTATAAAATCAGACATAAGGTCTTGTCAGGCAGACAGATAGTATCTTAGGTCTAGAAATGAGCAAGTCAACATCAGTCCAGGAGTGTTACGATACACTACCACCTCCAATACATTTTTCTCCCCACAAGCACTTTAGTCCAGCATATTTGTTGTTATGTAGTAAAAGAAATCTAATACATTGGCAAACCACCCAACAACTGCTCAGCTAAATACAAAAATATTTAATATGACATTCTGGGATTCTCGAAACTCAAGAATGCGGATAGATGTCAATGCTCATTCCTTGTCACTTTCAAGTACAGTACAGCCTCAAGCTTGAATACAAACAGGTTTGGGTAACTGATAACTATTTGAGTAAACGGAGGTCTTGATTCTGACAGCTCGCAGAGAAATGAGATGAAATAGAGAAGCGAAAGTTGGCCAGAAATCTGGCCTAGAGAAAGCTGTGAATGACACGTAAGGGAAAGAGGAACAGACACATACATCTATGCGCCACAGGAGACCACTGGACACAGAGCGGGTGAGAGCGTCTGTAAGGTAATGCGGAATGTGGCTCGTGTCATGTTTAGACGGAGGATGTGTGGTCACTCAGGAACTAGAGGATAAGGGTGAACAGGGAGCGCGAGCCAAACACATCACTAACACTATCGCGTGAGTGCGCGTGTATTTATGTGCTTCATGTTCACAAGAGTGTTTTCCACTATGTGAGCTTGAATTATGGCCGCCCCTGTGTGTCTGGCTTTGACAGTATGTGGAAATTTGCATGTGTTTCTAAGTGTGTGTGACAAGGAAGTTCTCTCACCAAAGGCTCTTTATTCTTGACCAGTCGAATGATCTTGACAGAATCTTCATCATCATCAATGTCATCTGGCAGAGGAGGAAGTTCTGGATCGTAACTCTTCCTGGCCACAGTATCATGAACTGACAACAAACTCTGCAACGAGAATGAGTTGTACACATAAAAAAATCCACAGAAGCGCACACAGTAAGACAAACAGTAGTCGTTTGACTGATTTTGTGTAGCTACTTATTTTGGCTAATCATTCCAGCCTTCATACTCCAAGCATCTGCTTGAATCCTATAGTATAAATCATGGAGCTTTAGAGGTCTGCTTTAGATTACTACCTCCTACTGACAAATAAAACTGCTTTTGAATTGATTACAGTCAGCATTTCACTACAACCCTCTTTGGCAATGTTGTTTGTTATAGTGTCGCCAGCAGGAAAAAAAAAGAACTGAATCAAAACCAAGACCAATCATATTGTCATCTTTCATTTTATTAGATTATTATGGGTATTACGAGTATCCTGCTGGGAATATGGCAGCATTGCTATGAGTTTCCAACGGGTTAGCATGCTTTATGGCAGATGGATGGACAGAAGGCAATGAAGTTCTCAGTCATTTCCGATATTTCACACTTCGGCTATCAGAGAACGAGCTATAGCAAAAGAATGACAGCATTCAGAGATTCATTACTGAACTGTTTTAATGATGCTGTGTGTGTCAAATGCAGCTGGAAACACTTTTTCTTTTGCTCTTTTTCTCCCTCATATTTCCAATATAAAACCATCTTCCAGTTGTGTGCCAGAGATTAAAAAAATGGGAGGGAAGAAAAAAGAAAAAAAAGAAAGAAAGAGAAAAGAGAAGACAGAGAGGAGAAGAAAAGTGTCTGTTTTATGACATGGGATTAAGCTCCAGAACAACACTCAACATGTGGTTAAAGCAGAACAGATGGGAGAGAGAGAGTGAGCAAGAGAGGAAACGAACAGGGAGAGAGAGAGAGAGAGAGAGAGAGAGGAGAGAGAGAGAGAGAGAGAGAGAGAGAAGAGAGAGAGAGAGACATGTGTCTAGTAAGCAGGTCAATTTCTTCAGTCCAGCGTTTTACTGAAAATTACATATTAGAATTATCTGATAATTAATTTGTTTTTGTCTGAACACTTCAGTCTTCATAGATAATTTAACTGAATTTAAAAAATAAAGTTGAATCTGGATCACTCAGTCAGTCTACATCAATGCAGCTGAATCCTCTGCTACAGAAAACATTTACCAGAAAGTGAGTCCACAAAAAGACTGCAAAAATAATGACAATAAAAGTTCTTTCTAGGGAGTTTTTTCTTACAAGATGCACACACACAAAAAAAAAGTGTTTAAAATCAGATCTGGAGTGTGTTCTGATTCCTGGAAAAATGACTCCAATTAGCCAATTCACTCGAAAATGGGTTCGAAGGGTTACTGAATCTACATCTCACTCACTTACTGTATGTGACTTACTTGCTGAACTGCAAATTATCATTAATTTATGTCATGTTCATCTTGAAATTAATCAAGAACGTTTGAGATACTTTAAATCAGTATTAAGGACTAGTTGATCATTTGACAATGTGTAGTTAAAGAAACACATTTGCAACTTATTTAATAAATGAAATGAAGACCTACCACTGTGATACAAAATTGGCTCTCATTATAAAATAAACCTAATTTCTGATTGGACTATACACCTGCCAATCAAACACATCCACACACTATGTTTAGAAACAAGTTGTATATCATGTAAGATGTAAACAACTTAGAACAACTATAGACACGAAAAAACTTTCCCAAGCCCTGTAGGGTACAATGTTGTTTGCGTCTACACTAAACACAGCTCTGCAGATTAGATTGAATGGTGCAGTTTTTTTAAGCAAACTTGAAATGGAACATTTTAAATTGCAACTGAGTTGCCATGCATTTCTTCTGTCCAAGTTCTTGTCCAAAAGACAAACAGACACGCACATTGTGACCTGGATTCTTCCAGATGACCAGATCTATTCTTTCACCAAGTAAAAAAAAAAAAGGGAAAAACTTTTTTTTGCTTACACTTGAATAAAGTGTCACAGTATAAATATTATTAAAGCATCAAGGCATTAACCATCTGCAACCACATTAAAAAAAAAAAAAATTCTGAAGGCAAAATCAATGTGGTGTTGCGTTTCAGTTTTCTTAAAACATAAGCAGCTTGTCATGCCAACACAAAGCCACAATTTCTCATTTCATGCATGCAAAGCTGAAGATGGATGTGTACATGGATGTGAATTCACACACAACATGACTGAGTCACCCTGCAAAATGTCTTCATCACTTATTTCGATATTGGATAATTGTTCATGCTCATTTCTCCTATTTTTACATTTAGACTACCTTTGCTGAATCAATCTCATCTAATGTTCGCTTAAAGTTAATCGTGGAAAACACTAATTTACTTAACACTGTTAAATGTAATCTTTGGCCAATGAAAATGAATAACCATTTTCATACTGTGCACTATAATGCTGTGATGTCATAACTATTAAAAATATGTTTTTGTAGACTTTTTAGTCTTGAGTGGATCAGTGTGCGGTTAGCCACCCTCTTGCTCATTTTCAGATGTCATAACATGAAATAATTATCTTATCTGTATTGTGCACCACATAGCAAAATGCTAAAAGTCATTCAAATCACATTAGCAACTGCACAGTAATGTCATAGAGAAGCAATCTAGTCTCTAACAACTACTTCACTGCATAAATACATGATGAACAGTTGAAAACATTAAATCATTCTTCCTATGTACAGAGGTCACGAGAAACCAATGAGTCAAACCATATTTTTAGATTTTTAGAGTCTGGTTTACTATCCTTGTGGGGACTCTCCATAAGCATCATGGTTTTTATACTGTACAAACCGTATATTATATCACCCCCACACCTAAACCTCACAGAAAACTTTTTGCATTTTTACATTCTCAAAAAAAAAAAACGAGAAAGACTTATAAGCTTGTTTCCCCATTGGGTCCTCAATTTAGGTCCCCACAGTGACACGAGTCCCCATGAGTTGGTGTAAATTCAGGTTTAAGTCCCCAACTGGATAGAAAAACACGCGCACGCACACACATACACGGGTATAAGGATGTTTTGTGGAGTGTGGAGCTAAACTCTCTCCTGAGGTTGGAGGAATAGGGTCAACATAAGGCCAGGTGGCAACAGAGTGAATTGAGGGTCAAAATCAGTAACTCATTTCTTCAGGTACACTTGCCATGTGTCTGTGTGTGAGCATGTTAATTAGTTATACTGGGCCTCTTACAATAACAAATTGCTAAACTTGTTTAAATAAAGTCTGGGAAATGTAACTGGGCATGCAGCTCTCATTAGGAAAGAGTTTGTCATCTGAACAGTCATTATTCAAGCTGCTGAACTAACTACCCATACATTCCGCCTGCACAAAATCTGTACATATGCGAAAGAGAAAAGGACAAAGTAAAACACCTCTATCTATTTTCCTACACAAACTCGAGAGCCACTCATCTCCTCTTTCTCGCTCAGACCAGAGCAGCTCTTTCTTTCCACAACATGCAGGTTGCCGTAATTGCCGCTTTCATCAATGTCAATATAAGTCTGTAAGCGGGTCTAATATGAGTAAAATGTGTTTTTTCATGTGTGAATCATACAGTAGGGAGGAGGAAAGAGATCGTTTAATAGGTTCTGATTTATGTCTGGTCGAAGGGAATGGATCATTTCAACACTAATTGAGAGCGATACAGTTACTATCATAAAGAGACGCCATTCTAGTCCCCAGAAGCCATCTGCTAGAGCTTTACACCGCACCAACAGACACTGGGTTAAAGACATAGAGAAAAGAAAAATAGATGAAAGGAAATAAGGATAAAGAAAGAAGGACAGAGAGTACAATGATGGTGTAGCCAGAATAGTACAGATTAAAGGCGATATACACTACAGTTCAAAAGTATGAGGCCAGTAAGCTTTGCCATCACAGGAATAAATGTAATTTTAAAATATATTATAGAAAACAGTTTATTTTATTTTAAATCGGTTTATATCTCTCAAATAAATGCAGCTTTGATGAGCATAAGAAACTTCCAAAATCATTATAAATAAATAAATGTGTACACAATCAGTCAAAAGTTCAGACATGCTTGTCTCAACTGATTTTCATTATCTCTAAAAATACTGATCTAAAGGCTTACGGTTTACACAAATTCATTTTTAGCAATAGAAATTATGCCAATGTATGACTTGGGAGAAAAAAAACTGAATTTCCAAAACGTTTAATTATTTATTTCTGAGTTTTATTTCGTAGATGTGTCACTTGATACTTTCGATGACTAATATTGCTCATAAATGTTAAAAACAGTAATAATAAAGAATGAGTAGATTTGTCCAAACTTTTAACAGGTAGCGTAACAACATTTAATGTTATATCTGATGTCATTTTTTTGGTTTTTGTTTACTCTCTTACCTTTATATGTGGTTTGGACAGTAGCTTGACAAGCTCTCTCATCTCATTACTTGCACTTCTTCCCTGAAGTTCCTCCGTCAACTGATAGAAACGGACAAAAAAGATAGCAAGAGAGAGAAACAGAAACCAGAGAGCGAGAGAAAATGAGCATCGATAACATCCATGATTCACATGCATCGGTCATACAGACATGAACACATTTATTATGAATAATTGGAGTATAAATGTCTCCCTTGTGGCAGGTAGCAGGTGGAGTGTGTGTGTGTATGTTTAAGAGATTGAGAGATTTATAGTTGCGCAGACGCACACTAAATGAAGCACAGAGACACATTGCTGAGCGAGGAGAGAGAGACAGAGATATGAGCTTGTTCCCCAGGTCCATTTGAAGAGTTACTCCTGGGCCACAACCTTATTACTGACCCCACTCGCTCTGGATCTGTGTGTGTGTGTGTGTGTGTGTGTGTGTGTGTGCGTGTGTATATATGAGTGAGTCTGCTGAACTGCTGTAATCGGTGTTTGAAGAATCACTCCCTTAGGATGTCAGTAGACTTTTCCAGTAACCAGCAAAATGGGAGGTGACGTTCAATTGAGTAATTGTGACAGTGACCCTTAGTCACACACACACTCAAATTATATCATGTGTACAATAGATACATACCAACCACTGTAGCTGATGTCATAGCAAGCAGAGGTCACATATGGAAGAAAAACAGCATGTGCACATCCGGGATCAGTCTTATAGGACTATGGTTTTGCATATGTACAGTACAGTATACAGTGATGCAGAGAAGTATTTGGACACTTGGTGCACACTTAAAATGTACAAATGTATGAATTTATGTAAATTTGTTTTAAGTCTATAAATGAAGTCTTTGAATAGTTCATAAATATTTAACCGTGAGCCTCACAAATGCTGGCAAACCCAGCTGTTAGAACTTCATTCTATCCAACATAAAAACACGTGCACTCTGGACGTGATGGTCCATCTGTGTGAATTGGATGCGGACAGGACAGTTGTGCTGTCATTGGACAGGCATAAAATACAAACTCTAAATGCTTGATTTCAAATTATGCTGCACTGTTGCTTGTTTTCCACTATGTCATATTCATATCATATTTATTGTGTACTGTATGTAAAAGACTTACCAGATTACTGAGTGCACTGCTGATTCCCTCGCATTTTATCCATGTTTTTAACATTTCATTTATTAGTGAAAAAATACTATAATAGGATTACAAATCAAGAAGTTGCTATCTGAAGTATTAATCTGTTTATTTTACCGTTTATTTTTTTAAATCATAATTAAATTTTTTCCCCAAATGATTAATACATTTTTCTTAATTAATTTAGTGACTATCATGTAAAATAAATAAATGTCATTGCAGCAATTGTTACGCATGTGTTTAAAATGCAATATTATATTGGATTTATATTTTAAATATCCATATCAGATGACCACTACAAAATATCCATGAATCATTATTTTAAAGAAAACACTTCACAAAAACTTGATTAAATTTATAACATATTATTCAAAATTAATGTAAAAATCTGAACGCAGTTAAAAAAAGACATTATTAATTGACATTAAATGTCCAAACACTGGAAACTATTTACTGACAATTGTGTGTTTCAATGGTTAATCAACCAAGAAACTTAATCTCTTGCAAAACAGTCTATTGATTTTTGATAATGTCCCAAAAACACAATTGCAGACTAATATTCATCGTAAATCAGTTAGAATGCCATACACTGTGGCCTGTTTTCATGTTACAACAAAATAAATCTTTTAGGATCTGCAGCTTTTGTTTCTGACAGCAAAAATCAGAGCACATCTGGCTTATGACATCTGTATTGTGTCTGGCAATAGAATGATCATCTAAAATAACTCTACAAGCGGTTTCAATTAATCAATCAGGGATATAGTTTTGCTGCTCTGGTGTAATCTGACATAGTTGTTATGCATTTGCTTGACTGACGTCTCCAGAACAGACTTCTGCATTTGAGAGGTATGAGCGGAGTGGAGTATCATCCAGCAGGCTCTGGAGCGCTCCATTTTTCCACAGTCTAATGGAAGACACCAGGGACTTAATGAGGACTTTAATCTGCCAATTGTTTTTATTCAGACTGAATCCTGCATGTGGAAGTAGCATTCTTTACTGCCTACCTGTGGCCAGAATGAGAACTGCACACCTGTTGCTTAACTTCATACTGTTGTTCAGAATAGAGTGTGTGTATTTCATCTCTGCTAAAGCTTTCTGTGGAAATGTGTGTGTGAGGTGCTTGCCTGCTGCGTCAGTGCTAGACAGCATCTCGGGCCAGGCGGAGGTTAAAATGGCGTTTTATGATACACTATAAATTAAAGCTCCATTAGCGAAACTTTACACTCGAATGAGTGGCGGCAGCAAACCCACTACAGCGTTCAAAACAGCAGCATGCCGTATATTCCTAACAGCAATGGATGAAAACGATATGTCTGAAAAAACACAGGAGGGGGCTGTGAGTAATTTGGTTGCTTTGGCTGTTCCACCCTTTGATGGACCGCGTCCGCACACACACGCAGATATCGGGTTATCTGTGTGTGGGACCTTTAGGGACACTGAAGGAAAGAGTAAATCTGAGGGGCGGATCTGAGCTGCAGGCTGAGAAAGTTCCGTAACGGAAGTCGATATTTAGGGAAACACAAGATGGCTGGTAGCCACCGCCTACTGAGACATGAGCGAACAGGAAACGGATGTGTATCAAAGCTGATTAGCTCTTCCTGGATCAGCAAAGGATGTAGATTTGAGAACAAATACAACACTGTTTGAACAGACGTGGCATCCTTTATTACATAAATTCACTTCGGAATAGTCTGGATATTCAAAGAATTTTTGCTCATCTTAAAGTCAGTGATGACCTGAGATGCTCTTCTCTGAATCTTTCCTTCTGTCTTTCTTCTCTCTGATCATATCCAGAGTAAACTCTTCAAAGTTTACATAGGTTTGTGTGTGTGTGTGTGTGTGTGTGCGTGTGTGCGTCTATGCGGCAATGTTGCTATAGTAGTCAGTTTACTTTATGCAAGCCATTGAGAGTTTAAACGTTGAGTGTTTTATAATACTGATGACTAATGTCTTGTACAGACACACACAAAATACTCCACGTCTCGCACTCTCATCTGCAGCCCATATACTTGTGTTCTCTGCCTCAGACATCCATCCATCTTTTTTCTTTCCTTTAATGACAAGTTCCTCCTGGAGTCAGTCTTACGCTAGACATGCTGGGAGACGTCTGCGGATGTGTTTTCACAGGCACACATTGTGAATGTGTGTGCACGTGTTTATCCATGCAGAAGTGTGTACATTTTATGAGCATAAAAGTGTTTTGGTTTTTAACAGGAAGTGTGTGCATGTGGTTCACTCACGTCTTGAGCCAGTGAGCCGGCGCTGTCCAGTACTGGAGTTGGAGTGCGGTCTTCATAACACTGTAACTTCTCATGGATCTAATAGGCAGTGAAACAGGAAACAGAGTGATCACTTAAAGTCAATGTGGAATCTAAACTGACCTCGTTTACTTTCCTAATGTTTACTTTCCAATGTGCACCGTCCAATGTTCCTGATCTTTTTGTGAACTATTCATTTTTAACAATCTTTAAACAAATTTTGACAAATTTATTTTCTTTTCCACTCACATCACTTAAATCACACAGCTATTGGATAAATGTTAACCTATAGCCAAATTAAGGAGGACTCAACATTGAAATTCTATATGACACTGTTAAGCCAATAATTATTTTCATGTTACTGTCAATAACCAACAGATGGGCAATGTTAAAATTCTACATAATTTTGCCTAAATATATTAACAAAACACTAAAAAACTATTTCAGTTTTTATTAAATTTATATTTATTACTACATAATGTATAGCATTTTGATATTTGCTAAAGATTACATTAGTATTATTAAATTGACAATTTATTTAATAATTTCTTCATATTTATTTTTAATTGAATATCCTGTTTCTGAGAAATACATATCATTAACAGGTTAAACACTGATGATTAACATACAAAATAAAAGTAGAATATGTGGTAGGAGCAAAAAATAGAAAGTAAAGACTGTCTTCCGACATGTTTTTAAATGGCTGTCCATTGTATTGGTTGTGTAATATCTGTTCAACCATTTCATTCTTGCTGAAATTGTGTTACCAGGACAACATCACGGGCAGGAACCATGCAGACGCTACCAGCATGTTTAGACTGGAATTTGTCCTGTGAAATATTATGTATCAGCACACAGCAGTGAAAGAGAAATTCGACTGCTACCAAGGGGACTAAATATTTATCAAGACAAGACAAATGACTCCGCCATGGGGCTGGTTGTCATAGTGAAGTGGAGAGGGAAGGGAATGCCATGAGCTTGGATCAACTGGGTCCGAGAGAGCCAAAGATGCAATTTTTCTGGATCTCCTTCTTCAGAGTTGTTTGTGATGTGGCGAAGTTTGGCCATGGTAAGAACTGTAGTCAGGGCCGTGACGAACAAACTGTGCTTTCTTAGTCACTCTGTTTGCAACCCTCAAAACGTACTGAAATCCGAGCAGGGTTACCCGTCTGTTACTACAGCAGCAGAGTAGAAGTGGAATCTCTCGCACACCGGCAAACACACTCACAGGCGAAGAAAAGAGACATAATATTTCTTATCCACTCAGACACACACAGACTCCTATACACTTGGTGGAGGAGGAATGGAATGTGGGATCTGGTGAAGGATGGAACGTAACTGTCCGGTTCCTGCACATTCCAGGGAGCGACATCTGTTTAGGCCATCTGAGCCATAGCGGAGCTGTTTTGCTCTGTTCAGTTCAGATTCCATCAGAGGCTGAGTGAGATTCAATGCCTTTATTTACAGCTCGGGCCGTTCTCCAGATACCTGCCTGTCCACACAGGAGCGCCAGAGAGCAGACATTTAAAATCCATTACAGAGCCCTTACACTGATCATAGCTCACGTTTCACAGTAAAGAGGGCAGAAAATGAGAGCAATAAATCGGAGTAATACCTTCAAGCATTAGTGTACCATTATTCCACTGTATCACAGAGACCTTGCAGACCGATAAACAATTGCTTTTTTTTTCAGACTTAAAAATGGCACAGTAGGACAGAGAACAATGTGAATCAGCCACGGCTGTAAGGCTAGTTAATGAGTTGATTAGTGAGGTTTACCTGAATTTACCCAACAACATTCGGTGGTTAGTTCTAATATTTAAAAAAAAAAAAAAAAAAAAGATGATTTTAGAGAAAATTCCAAGTGTTTTGTGTTTTTTTTCTTTTTTTTTTTTTAACAAAGGAAAGCACCTTATGTGAACACCCCCTAAAAACACAACATATGCTTCCTTTGACTAGCCATCATAAAATGGTGTCATTTTTACTGATCTCTGGCTTGACACTTTGGTAATGAGTATTAAAACATATGAATAAACAAAGCAATGCTTCGGTAAACACAGTATGTTTTGTGGTCAAGGTTCAGATCACAGGCTACAATGGAGTAGTGTCTAAATCCTCTTGGACCAGACGTTAAATACCCACAGGCCCTTGAAAAAACACGAGTGGAGAACATAAGCAGGTGAGAGAAACTGCAGCCAGTCTGGCCTCCGGGTCCTCCAAGAGCGATCTGCAGCCAAACAAACAGCTTTAAACACAATTACAATGAATGTTGACAGATACGGAGAAGAGGAAACTTGATGTGGAATTTAGGGAATTTGACAATGGAGGGAGAAAAAGGACAAAGATGGGGAGATGAGTATAGAAAGCATCAAAGAAAAAGGGTCAGTTTCAAAAATTAATCAGTTCTACCTACATTAGGCAGCTGCCTTCTAAGACAGCATTCTAAGTAAAAGGAAACATTTGTGACTGATGTGGAACAATTACACTACCGTTCAAAGGTTTGGTGTCAAGAAGTTTTTTTTTTTTTATGTTTTTGAAAGACGTTCATTTTGCTCAGCCAGGCTGCATTTATTTAGTAAAAAATTCAGTGACAACAGTGAAATATTGAATTGTTACAATTTTAAATAAACTGTTCCATTTTAAAATGTAACTTATGGCAAAGTTGAAT
Organism: Sinocyclocheilus anophthalmus; assembly: GCA_018155175.1. Classification (NCBI taxonomy): domain Eukaryota; kingdom Metazoa; phylum Chordata; class Actinopteri; order Cypriniformes; family Cyprinidae; genus Sinocyclocheilus; species Sinocyclocheilus anophthalmus. Next base: position 572,799 of record JADLZN010000758.1, on the reverse strand, counting down.
TTACAGCAGCTAGTTGTACAGTCTTCAGTGTCACATGAAATCATTCTAATATGCTGATTTGGTGCTCAAGACACACACATATACATAATATATGATCAAGGTTAAAACAGTTGTGCCGCTTATTGCTTATTTGTTGAAACTGTGATACTTTTTTGGTCTTTTGTAACATTAGAAATGTCTTTTAAAAAAAAGTCCAGTGTACTTTTGCTGCTATCAGAGCAGAAATGAAAGCTGCTGCTTTCTAGTTTTCGGTTTTCTCCTTTTGCGTTCATATGTAAATAGCACAAGCTTATTTCGCAATATTAGATATTAGATCTAAAGTCCATACATACACCCGCCCATAGACCCTCCTTTTAAAGAAATCAGGAAAGTGGTTGAAAGTGGACAAAACGGATCACTTAAAACACCAGGTGCAAGCAGGAACGTTTCTCCCTTTTCTACTTGTGATTGACCAAAATGCATCTTAATACAGGGGCCTGAGAGATAGTGAGTTGTATGGCAATGGTATGTATTAGGGGTATAGCATTTCTGCTCTGTGCTACAACGAACATCCGTAATGTTAAAATTATATTGATCTCTTCTCTTCAGCTTGTCTCAAAGTGACCAGAGCAGCTGGATCAAGTAACCCCTGATGGTCCAAGACCTGCATGGCCCAAATCAGCACCAGCGGCCCTACTGCACCTCATCACCTCACACTTAAACTGATCGCAGACCTTCAGAGAGCAAGACAGGAAAAGCCTACAGACAGATGGGCTTGACTGTGAGATGCCTGTCAGAGAGGGATGTTTACACAAACCCCACCATACAGGACGGATGCGACACACACCTATTTAACTCATCTTTATGAAAAGTTCAACAGATACACTGGTTAATGTTCTGGCTAAAAGTTACGTCAGAACTTAAACTTAAATAACATCAACATTTAAACCAGCATATCTGTTCCAGAAATGAAGAGCAAACATCTTTGCAGTGATGTGTGGCATTCCTCATTTCTAATATCCAGTTTCACAACTCATAAAATAGAAGCAAAGGCACTATTTTACGGTACGTGTGGCACTTGAAATGCGCTAATTTAGATTTATGAAAGCTATGGCATTGTGAACACAGTGGAAAGATCCAAAATCGGGAGACAAGAGCCCACATTTTCCTTATGAAAGAAGAAAAAAGGTGCCTGTCATGTAAAAGCAGTATATGATCTCAGATTGGCTTGTATGAGAAATGCTCCAACATTCCTCAGATGAGGTCTTGCTCTCGCCCCTTGTGTCTGTAACCAAGCCCTAATGCTCTAAATGTGTGTATAACGTAATACGTCAGTGGCTTTATGGATTAAACATATACCACATATGTCTGCATTCCATCCCAAGCACATTCAGTATCCCTGACAAACGCATGTGCGCACACATAAAAAAAAATACACACTCTCACTCAAGCATATGTGAGTATGTGTGTACAGAGATATGCATTTGTTGACTCTGGAGCTTGCAGAGTCCAGGCAGTGAATGCAGAAGGCTTGTATTACTCTGGGAATTTATTTTGGATGCAGAATACGGATTATAAAGAATCGGAATCAGACACAAGCTGCTCTTTAAGAGACTTCACAAACATTAATATGGTGGCTCGGTATTAAGTAGGAAAATGTATAGCCGTAACTGCCAGCAACGGGGACTCCAACAAATACATATTCAGCGTCTCAGATTCAACAGTAGGGCAGACATTTCCATCTGTGCTGTAAACTGATAAATATTTAAGTGTGAGATTTAAACTGCCTAACTCTATATGGAAAGCCTTAATATAGTGAGAGTGGAACTGATTTTTTTGACTGGGTTTGCCAAGGTCAAGTGAAATTATAAAATAATAAATAACAACAACAACAACCAGCAAAAGCCTTTAACGTCATACCATACTGTTCTCAGGTAGCCCTTTTCCTGACTCTGATACGAAGCTGTTACTATATTACCTTCCCACAAACAAATATCCCACGTCATTCCAATATGCTGATTTGGTGCTCATGAAACATTTCCTATCATCATCAATGTTGAAAACGGCTACATTTTTATTTTTAAAGGGATCATATGATGCGATTTAAATTTTTCCTTTCTCTTTGGAGTGTTACAAGCTCTTGGTGCATAAAGAAGATCTGTAAAGTTGCAAAGACTAAGTATCAAAAATCAAAGGATATCTTTATAAAAGTTAAGAGTCAGGTACGCCTACCCTAAACGGTCGTTCTAACGACCCCACATACCTACGTCACTATATGGGAAGATTTGCATAACGCCGCCCAAATGCGTTGCCACCGCCATGTCTTGGGCGAAGGGGCAGTTGGTTGGGACGTGGGTGTGAAAGCGAAACTACTTTGTATTGCCTTCCAAAAGAGTACGAGTATCTGCAGGTTAGTATCCTGGAGCGTGATCACATGCTGGTGATGAGGAAATACTACAACTTTGTGCTGTGGATCGCTGGATCGGCTTTCATCGTGGACGAAGCGGAGTCCAGCCCGAGGTCGTCACATGTGGTTGCCGCAAGCCTCCTTCGTCGAATCCGCCAGCTGCGCCGTTCTGAAAAGCCCCGACAGCCCTAGCGCCCTTGCCCTCTGGCCGTTGCAACTCTAGCCCCTGGCGACCTACTGCTCACTTGAAGCCGTCGCCCGATATCAGGCAACGGTGTTGAATGCTGTGTGTTTCGTTGCGAATGTGAAAATACTTTGTTTGGTCTTCCAAGAGAGGACACGCCTAGAAATCAGTGGTTAAGTTGTAGTTACAACACTGTTCCAGAACACTTGCAGATGTGTGCAGCGCATTTTATGGAGAACTGTTTACTGATCCTGGTAGAGTATAGAGTAAGAATACAATGTACGGCTGTTAAGATGGGTAAGAGTTTTTTATATTTAAAGAGTTAGTATATTTATAATATTTAACGCGGGTCAAGTTTTGTGGCAGTGTAGAAGTCGTGCTTTTTTTGATCATTGCTAACGATTCACAAATGACAGACCTGGTTATGTTATCGAGGTGCAAGCAAACACACGCTTTAAAAGGACAGTATATAAGTCATTCTAATCCATAACTATGTCCCCACTGAGCACAACGAATGCCTCGTTTAATGGGTTTTCATGTTTTTTTGAATCATCGCTCCGGCCTGACAGAGGATCATCACAGTATGGTAGGGGCGTAACTTTTCCGTCACACGCTTGAGGTATTCGGCCAATCATAACAGACTGGATAGCTGGCCAATCACAGCACACCTTGCTTTTCAGACGGATGAGCTTTGTAAAAATCGATTTCACTTCAGCGTTCAGAGCAGGCGGGGCACGCGAGGAAGATGAACAATAATGTATCAGTGTATGGGGGAAAAAAATGGGGGTTTTTTTAACCGTCACACAAAACGCCTAAACAAATTCATAACACCAAATACACAAAATAATGTTCTTTTTAGCAGCATCATAGATCCCCTTTAGGTAATTGTTTTGATGAAAGGAAATGCGAAAAAAATCATAGCATGTGGATTGAAATATTTTGTAACATTATCATTTACATTTTTCACAAAAAAAATCCTTACTGATAAACTTTTTACATGATTTTTAGTGTATTTAAAGCATCACAATTAAGTGACTATGCAGTCACACACTGGCTTTAAACAGACTTTAATTTATAAATTTATGTTATACAGTCATTGTTCCTTTTTAGTTCATGACCATGATACTCAACAAAATCAGAAATTTGATCTGATCAAAGGTAAATCTAACATTTCTTTGGATGGTGAGGACATTACCCTGCTCCCTGGCCACTGATATGACTGGATTCTGGATAAGGGGCCCATTTTTCAGGTCTGGAACTACATTTTCCATGGGGGAAATGAATGAAACAAGGCCAGATTGGGCACCTCATACATGCTGTGAGTGGGAAAGCAGGAAAGAGTAATCATTTGTGCTCCATTATGTCTGCTTTAGTAAATGAGAGCAAATAAGGCTGTTAAAGTCCCACACACAGGTAATGCTACTGCAGCCCTAAACCTCAGACTCCTCTAAGGAGTTCACCTTTCCCCATCGCCCCACAGGTGTGTGATGTTCCCCCTTGAGGGCTGAATACAGGAGTCTGTGCTGAATCTGGTTTCCTCTTATGACAAATACAGAAATGTACAGAGGTGAAAACCACAGACATTAGCAGCTGATCTTACAGCTGGGATAAGTTTACGAGCCGAGGATTAGGTGTTGGTGGTGGGGGGAAGCACCAAAAAATTGACAAAATCCATGTGGGAAAAAACTTAAAATAGCTGCATAAATATTAGTGTAAATACTGCCTTACAAAAAAATAATACAATAAAAAAAAATAATCTGATCAAACTTTATGGTAAAGACAAAAAACTTTTTGGGAAAGAGCATTTTACTTCTCCCTAGAAAATTTTTTGAAGGAAAATGCCTTTATCTTTTTCTCGTCACACACACACACACACGTGGAAATTACAGGTTGTGTCAGATTTCCTGTAAGGCACTTAGGAGTGGCACCTTGGCAGAGGAACAGAGTGCAGCTGGACATGTGTGAAACCATGCTTTAATTGCATGGAGAGAAGAAAGCAGAGGTCTTTGGCTCAGACTGTGGTCTGTTGTCCTGCCTGTCAGACCTCCTCTGCCTCTGCGGGTACGGGTAGACGGTTATACAAAGCACTTCTGAAGCACAAGCCAGCTCAGTCAACAGCACTTAGAATCCAGTGTACAACGGAACATACAGTCAGTGAACTATGTATCACAAATGGGCCCAAGTACCATAGTATCAGTGACATCAGTGATTGACCATTAAAACACTGTGTGCGACATAAAAAGAATTAGGGGAAGAAAAATGAAATGAATAAAATCAAAGGAATTGAAATTAAAAGCAAGTGAAAGCTGATAAACACAGGCACAGCACAACCTGACTAAACTGATTTCCTAAAAGTAGCATGTGAAAACCTCTCAAAAAGACAAGCCAGATAATAAATTTAAATAAGAAGAGAGAGAAGAATTGAAATTACAAAAACAATTAAAACCACAGATTTGGATTTAGCATCAACATGGCATACAACCTACATGCTATTTCAAGTCTCATTTAATATAAATCTCTGATTTACATTTTTCTGGATGTGCCTTTAGATCGCCACTTCTTAAATAACCAACTGTACAAGCATCACAACACTCTCTTTAAAAACACAATCACAGACGCAATGAGAAAGAGAGAGAGATTTAGTGACAGTGCGTTACGTCACATCTTAAAGAATAGACTATGTCTAACACTGCACACATACACTCACCTTGACCAATGAATGTAGACTCCTCTCCCCAAACATAGCGTGTAGAAAAGAGCGGTCATCTGCGCCTTCAACATGAGGCTGCAGTTGAGACGGCAGTACAGACAACAGCTCATACAGACCTGCAGAAGAAATACAGGAAACACATTACACACCCAGACACGCACATAGCCAATACCCAAAGAGAAACTATAGGTAGATATAAACAAGACCCAGAAAATCTGAACTAACACAAGACACCTGATGCATGTCAGATGGGCTATAAAGATTATTCTCCAGTGGCACATTATTATAGTCTTACACATCTTTAACTAATAAAATATAAGAATACACTAATAAAATAATAATGACAACATCATGGTTTACTTCAGCATGCTCACTGGGTCAAACTGAGGGTTGTAAATATGGTCCTCTCCCAGGCTGCACCTCACTTCCTCCCTTTGTCTGGCTACTTCCTGTTTTTCTAGGAATCACAACTGGAACTGTGAATCAAATCCCTAAAGTTTCATTAGTATGCCTGTGATGTTTCAACAAGCATAAACACATCATAATATCTTTGGCATGCTTATATACACACACAAAAAAACCTAGGATGGGATGACTATTAAGAGCTGCTGTCAGATTCAGACACCAACACAACTTAACTTAAAGTGCAAGATGACCTCACTGGATGTTATTTACTAATAACTGCATGGATTTAGTTATTGTATGAACAGAAGAACACGATAAATTTCAGCCTAATACACAACTAATGTTCTAATGTTAGTGAATGGTGTAAAACATGCCTAAACTATCTCTAAATAAGGGGCGTTCTGCACAACATTTCCTTTACAGCCTTTATTCACTCTCAAGACACGTTCTTGCCTAAGAATTTGCACAGCAAGACTTGTACATTTCACATTTGTTCGTGAAAACATTCATACATAAATTTCACACACAAATTCCAGCATATGCATGCTTAGTGATTAAGACCCATTGTCTTTTCTAATGTTTTTGTTCACTTCCCCTGCTAAAATACTAATAATTTTAAGTAGTTAAATTATAATCAAGCCACAAAAAAGTACAAAATATAGGGGTTACACTAAAGGTGAATTTAAAATAAATAAGTGTCTTGATTATTTTAAACACGCCGTAAGTGCTATTCATTTCTGTGCAAAACTGAATACTAAGTACTAAGTATACTTTTAAAGGGACAATAATGTATCTTTTGAAATGTGCAACATTTTTTTGAAATGTATAATGATATTACAAACAGAGTATTGAAATCATAAATGTACTTACAGTATATGCTTTAATAAATAGAAAATTAGAAAATCTTACCCCAATTCTTTAAAATAGTCACAAACAGTAGCATTTAACAAAGGTTTCACTAAAAAGACATGTAAAATGCTGCACAATGACAACATTTCCATGAATCATAAATCCGGGAATTTTTTTTCCCCCCACAAATCATAAATCCGGGAATTATTTTTAAGCAGTTCTTTTACAGTAACTGTTTAAAATAGATTCATTTAGCAAATTTGATTATGGCCTCAGCTGCAATGTGACATCAAAAAACAGCACTGTCTCTCACTAAACCACTTGTTGCACAAAGCTGCATTGTTTTGGGAACAGCTGAGACGCTGTCACGCTACTCATAAATGTTAAGCAAGTAGTGTCACTACTTTTAGTCAGTCACTTTACAACACTGTTCTTCCAACCGCCGACCATCTGGACACAGGCTGAGTTTAACAGTCAACATCTAATCTTATGTCCCAGCAGCCTACAAAAGGATCCGCGTAAACTGACCATTATTGGCTGCCAGGCCAAATATACCAGACGGGATGTGAAAGAATGCGGTGCCAAGCAGTGTTTCCTTTTCACACGCCTACACTTCCCAGCGGTCTCCAGAAAATAACAGCGTTCCTCAGACATCAATGGCAGAGCTGGAGTACAACAGGGCGGAGTGGAAGGCGGAAGGCCTTGCGTCTCAAATTCACAGCATTATGGGACAGCAGCGCAGGGCATGGAGAGCAGCTTAAATTACACAGGCTGTCAGAAAAACAGCGAGGTCATCCAAAATGTCTGGAGTTAACAACACCAACAGACACGCACAAACCTTTAAGTGCACATGCACACAAACATGGTGGCTTTCTGGAACAACACATATTTTTAGCCACTCACACACAGACCTGTAAAAAGAAACAAGGATAGCACATGCAAACACACAAACGCATGCCACAAAAGAGGCTGTCTGCATGGAAAATATGCTTTGTTGGCTCCCTGTCTGGCTCCTGTTGGCCTCACACTAGACAAGGAAGAGGACAACTGGCAGAAAAAAAGGACCAGATAGATTTACAACACAGGCCACATTTCGAAAACAGTAAAATGGCTTTCTTTGAATGTCTTGTTTGGATGAGTTCAAGAGTCAACAGCGCAAAAAGTTTCACACTCTAGTGATGCGCGGATGAGCTAAAACGTCACCCGAATCCGCAGCTTCAAATAAATTATCCACCCGCACCTGTATTTTTTGTCTGATTTAGATAACCGCCCCGATCATATCATCATTAGTGTTCGTACGGTCATGAAACCCTGGAAAAGTCATTGAACCGCACGTTTCCGGCTAGAAAGTTTTGTAAAAATAAATACTCAGTTTTTGAAAAGTCATGAAAATCTATTTCACAATTCTCTGTATAATAGAATTATGTTTAATCAGATCCTGAATTTCGTTGCGGGATTGCGCATACATCACATTACTCATTCCCGCAGCTTTCGACTTTAAAATGAGGGAAATTACTGCAAAACCTTTATTCAATATAGCGTGTAGGTTAGATGAGTAAATACATCCACACAAACCATCAGATGAAAACAGCGTGAGTGATTCAGCTGTACCGCGTCTTCTCTGTTTGACCTTCTCTTCACATCGGTGCATCTAGAGCTGCTGCATGCTGCGATACAAGACTTTCGCTCGCGTTTCGGGACAGTTGACAGAAATGCATTGTTGCATCGTCATTGTTGCATCGTCCCAAAACTTTTAGTTTCACGTCCTTTTTCAGCCATTCGGTACTCCGTCGCTCTCCAGAGGCGCGTACGCCACAGTCGCATCCCCAAGCGCGTACTGAGAGTACGAATTGGAGAAGTACTGTCGGTTTGTCTTTAAGTTAATTTAAACATTGCAAAATAAAACCAATGGGTATCATTATTGGATCCTTTAAATAATTCTTGTGACCGCAGCCTAAGAAGCTGTGGCCGGCTTTTATTAAGGTTAAATCAAACACCAAAAGACCTTACTGCTCTTGACTAAATAATATTTTGTTGAATAAGTTTTAATGTTAATTTACGGTTTATTCAATTTCTTTAGCCTATTAACACCGTTTCATAATTTAGAAAATGTAGCTAATCGATACTTGCATCATTAATTATTTATTTTATTCACCCGCGACCCACCCGCAAATAATCAGAATGCATTTTTTTATTACCCGACCCACCCGATCCGCGGATTATCCGCAGTGCCCGCGGATATAACCGCCATCCGCGCATCACTACTCGGCTCAGTGAGCTGTGCAGCAGGAAATTAACACTGGGCCGTGCTTCTCTCCTTCGAGCGCTGAGAGACTGACTCTCTGAAGCAATATGTGTGTCACGCAAACACACACTCATGCATAAGACCACCTCAGGGGTCAGTATTTCAGGTGTTACTCGGAGAACATGGTTCATGCCTGTCTGTGAGAAAAACGGGTGAGTGAATGGAAAAATGAAAACAAGAACAGCTGCACTCTGCGTACTTCCATTCATTTTCTCTTTGATTTACCTCCCAAAACAGAAAATTACATTCACAGAGAGAAAGAGAGGCCCTCCAGAGCTGACAAATTATAGAAGAGGAGAGAGAGCGAGAGAGAGAGAGAGAGAGAGAGAGAGAGAGAGAGAGAGAGAGAGAGAGAGAGAGAGAGAAATATCGCTCCAAAAAGAGATAGAACTAGTCAGCTACATAACTGTCAAGTTGTAATGAGTTGTAAGTTGTAATGTTTGATCTGTTCTTGAGGTAGCTGTGTGTCTTAACGGCCGATATGCATGAAGCACACAAACACGCATGCTCTCTTGGCTTCAGGGTTTTCATCGCCGTGTTCTCAGCTCCAGCCTCTTAAACCACAACACCACATCAGAGCTCTTGCTCAGGATCTCACAGATCTACTTGCATGTTCTGGACCATCTACTCCAATCATACACACACAGCCTGTCTAGTCCTATACATCAGTACTGCGCACATATACACTGCATCTCCTATCACCCTACTAATTACTTTTAGCAATAAACCCCATATTTTGTACCCTGTTTTGCATCGTAAATTGCTGCAAATGTGACAAAATATAAAAATGTGGCAGCAATTTAAAATCAAATCAACATTGGTGATGGACATTTATATAAAGACCACGTAAAGATGCTTTCTGAAACTTTATCTACACTACCATTCAAAACTTTTTTTTTGTGTGTGGTTTTGTGTTTTTGAAAACATCTCTTATGCTCACCAAGACAGCACTTATTTGATAAAAAAATACAGTAAAACCAGGAATGTTGTAAAATATTACAATTTGAAATAGCATTTTTATTTTAATGCATTTTAAAATGCAACCCTCTACATTGCGAGTAAATCACTCGCATATGCGACTAAAGCTTCACTCTGGGCGACTAAATGATGTCTAATATTAGCCAATTGCTAATAAATTCTCAGATTTTACTCGCCAGTGTGTGAGTTGGAGGCTAAGTATAAGTTTAGCTCAGATATATTTTCACTTGCCGAACACTCTGACTGAGTGCATCAGAGTTTCACTCTGTCATCTGATCTGTGATATTTTTCAGTTAATCTTAATGGATGTGCAGCGCACCTGTGTTTAACGTACCATAAACTCTAGTGTGAAGTCACACGACTCACCATAACTTTGTTTCACACACACGCAGCGAGAGAGGGCGATAGAGAATTGACGCGCTACATGTAAACGTTATTCTTTGTTGTATTTTGCTGTCAAAATAACGGAGTTCCTTTGGAATTCTTCAGCTTTTAAGAACTACCGCTTTCTAGGCGCAACTAATGCGCAAACGGCAATCTCATTGGCTGGTGCTCACCTATTATCGTCCCTGTTTTGATTTCAGCAAATCAGTTCGAGCAAACAATGCCACAACCTGATTAATATTAGAATCCCTAGCCATTAATCCTTGGTGCTGTTTATATGTTCTTATTAATAATCGTATCAGATCTTATCAGTATTTTTGTTAGTTTCCCCCCAATTTTTTTTTTTTTTACAGAAATACTGAATGACCAAAAAAGTACCACCATCAGTCCTAAGTTCAGTTAAAATGACTCATATGCATTCATACATGGTATTCAAGTTTTAATTCTAATTAAAGTTCTATCATTAAATAATATTGCTTATCATATTATAATGCTTGACTGACTGATGTTAAGAGTGTACTTTCAGATATTTATAAAACTGTGCAAACAAACACACATATATACATACACACACACACACACACACACATTTATCAGTCTGGCGAGTAATTAAAAAATTTACTAGCCAATGGCGATTCAATTGCCAAGGTGATCGTAGAGGGCTGAAATGCCATTTATTTCTTTGATGGCTAAGCTGAATGTTCAGCAGCCATCTCTCTAGTCTTCAGTTACACATGATCCTTCAGAAATTATGCTGATTTGGTGCTCATTAAGCATTTCTTATTATTTTAATACTAATATTTTTGTGGAAACAGTGATGCCCCTCCCCCTCCCCAGGATTCTCCTGATGAATAGAAAGTTAAAAAGATTTATTTCCCCCCCAAAAAAAGAAAAAAGAAAAAGTAAACTTATGCAACATTATAAATGTTATAACTGTCATGTTTGATCAATTTAATGCATCCTTGCTAAATAAAATATTTCTTTTAAAATGGTAATATATATTCCACAATTCTGATCATTTGGTTCCTAAATTTCTATATCAGTTGTTTGGAGCCATGAAGTGCTTTGTCAACATACAGACACATAAGAGAAAACTATCACTAGAGAAATTGGCTTTTATTCTTCTATTCTGATCTAGCTGCACAGTAGCCAAGGTCAAACCATCCCTCAACATGAGCATATTTGGAGCCCAGAGTATCTGTTATTTTACAGTGATTAGACGGAACAGGAGGGAATGTGATCCTGAAGCAGCCATCTGAACACTTGTAGAAAAGATTTGGTCCAATCACACACACTGATTCCTTGTCACAGTACACATTTCATGTCTATATCAGAGCTCAATCACAGCAGAAAAATTACAGAGGACTATAACTGAGTCTGAAATTAAAGTTGAGTTTTTGAAACTATAGCTATTACACTGAAGAAGGGACCAGTTCCATATGTGGCCAGAATGTCACATGACACAGGCCTCTTTTGACTAGGGCTAATAAGTCACCACCCAGAACCACCAGCAACCACCTAGCAACACCCTAGTACTGTGATGAAGACCTCTGCATACCCACAAAATTAAAGTGTAGTTTGCTTGTTTGTAGATTATGGACGTTATGACTTTTTTTGCAACAGGGTATAAATATGTTCAGACCCTTTTTACATTCCAGCAACCAAACCAGATTTTCAGATTTGTATTCAGATCTGTATGCATTCTGCTCATTGACATCGACAGATATCTTTATCCTCTGAAAATGGAGATATAAAAATGAAATTCCTTGTCCCTCCGCTTTTCTCCCTCTCCCTTCTCCTGCATTTGGTAAAATGAAGTGGAAATTTTCATTCTGATGTAATTGGAAACAGGGAGCTATTCCAGTGGCAACAAATCCTTGTGTTACAGTTCTGTATCCCTGTGGCAGTAGAGAGAGAGAGAGAGAGAGAGAGGAGAGAGAGAGGAGAGATGGAAAAGAGGAGGATATATGGCTGGAAATCGATAAAGTGCTCCCAAAGCGCATGCTGCTGCCGCTACTAACGTTCCTCTCTCCCTCCCTCTCTTTCATTCTGTCCTCTGCTCCCAGATGCTCTGCATTCTTGACATCAGAATGGAAAAATTTACTGTTAGCCGAGAAGAAATTTAATATGGCCATTCCTGTCATATCCCTCATTGCAGCTATATTCAGTCGGTGCTCTGCTGAAGCCTTAAGAGAGACTCAGCACCTGAACGATAAACAATATGGAGCTCGTTATGGACAATGGCACCATAACACCATACACTTGTTTCTGAACAGGACTGATGGAAATAAGCGTATCCACAATTCCAGTTTCAAGTAGAATACCTGCACAGATAGTTTCATGCATAAAACCTGTCACACATACATTCATCTTCATTAAAGGATTTTTATCTGCTAAAGAACTTCTGTCCTCAATTTCCCACATGTCCCTTTTTGTCTCTCTCAAGCCTACATAGCGCTCTTCTCCTTTTAGTGACGCCTTGGGGAGAGCTATCATAATTGGACAAGCAGGCCAGCCCAGAATAACACAGTAAAACTTCATATGGGTCATAAAAACCTAGTAGGGGGCTATGATACTCCAATCAAAGGGCGGATTCAA